>PVIH01011556.1:0-33974 GCA_004025045.1 Sigmodon hispidus
CCTATAACTAAGTAATCCCTCTGTGTTAGTTGGGATTCTCCCTTATATGTTAATATGTATTATATATAATAACATATAAGTATATATGATAACATATATAACATATATATAATATATAAATATTAAAAAGTGGTTTCCCAATGGAAAGTCCAAGATTTCAGTATTTGTTTAGTCCACAAGGATGAGTGTCTCAGCTAGTCTTCAGTGTATCTTCAGAATCTTTAGTACTTATTCAGAATCATGAGGATTCTGGTTCTAATGCCAGTAAAGAGATGAACTTGCCAGTGAGGGTGAGGTCAAACAGGCAAAGAGCAAGTGACTCTTCTAGGTCCTTCACATAGGCAGCCACTAAATAGTGTGCTTCAGATTTAAGGTGAATCTTCCTACCTCAAAAGATCCTGGGTTAAGATAGATCTTCTCACCTCAAACTATTCAATCAAGAAAAATTCCTCACAAATGCATCCATCCTCTTAAATTTTATTTAATTTCAGATATAACTGACAACCAAGAATAGTCAACACACATAATCCTGTAAGTAACACCAATAAAACTTACTGGTTTACCAAGTTGAACTTGATTGTCTGTTATTCTCCCCCCCCCCCATAGATAGGAAATGTTTTGTAGCAAAACATTAGTCTTCCTACCTATCCATTTGTGTCGATCTTCATTCTCTATTTTCTGAGGCTGGAATTACAGGCAGGTTGCTCAGCTTGCTTAGCATTTACATGAGTTTCTGGCAGTCTGAACTCAATCTTCATTCACTCATGGAACACAAATTTGTAAGGGACTCCTGTGGTGATATACTATATATTTAATAAAAACCAGTCTGGAATATTAGAGAACAGATCCACCCACAGTGATGCTAAGAGGGTCAGAGTGTGGTAATTCACACCTTTAATCCCATAACTCCAGAGACAGAGATCTTTCTGCCTTTCTGTGAGTTCAAGACCTAAATACCAAATAGTAGTAGCTCACACCTTCAATTTTAACTCTAGAATATGATGCAGAGTTGAACCCCGAAGTGAAACAACTGGGTGAAGAAGATGTTTAAAGCAGACATAGGAAGACAAATAATTATTCTGTAGAAGCAACAAGGGGGAGGGTAGCTGAGGAAGCTGGAAGACAGCTGGTTGAGATTTGATTGTGGTCTGTTTCCTCTCTCTGATATTCCAGCTTTTCCCTGATATCTAGCTCTGAGTTTTCATTTAATAATAACTAGAATTCATGTTACAGACTGCTTTGTTCAGACACTGGGATGCTGTTAAGACATGGATAAAGGGTGTGGTGAGTATAAATACTTAGCGGGGACAAGGATGCTTCTCCCAAAGAAGCAACCAGATCAGCTAGGACCTTCTAAATGGGTTATGAGTTTGGGATTTTACCTCCTAGTGCTAAAGGTGATTAGTGAAAGTATTTTAAGCTTTAAGATGTCATCACATGTGGATTTTCAAAAGAAAATTTCGTGCGTAGTACCGGTATGAGGGACTTGTGGTAGTGTTGTGAAGTGGCCATTAGGGGATTTCAGAAAGCATGGTGTTGACAGGCTTAAGGGTAGAATGGAGAAAAGTGGGCTGATGGAAGACAGTCATCACATGGTAGCCTCAGGTCTCTGGAATGGCAGTGGTGACAAGTAGTAAGTAAGGGGGCATGTAGCCTTTCCTCTCTAGCAAGTAGTAGGGATGGATGGATATGCCTGTAGGGAAGATGAGGGTAAAACAGGTCTGGAGAATAGTTTGTAAATGCATTTTTCCCAATATAGAGTTAGAGGTACCCAAAGGACCAAGACTATGGCAGTTCTGCATGGATCCCTGTTATTATAAAGGAACAAGACAACCACTGAGGGAAACATTAGCCTATTGGTTTTACCTTGGTATTTAGAATTTTTTTAAAGGGCCCACTCCACCTAATGCATTGAGTAAAATCTTCTAGGAAATCCCCATTTGGCTAGAGGCTGTTGGATATGCTGCATTGATTCATTAAGGCAGTCCCTAACCTTGTTTTTGTGGCAGTGAAGTGCTAAAAAATATCTTTAGGAATCTCATGGAAACCATAACTTTTCTTTTGGCAATGAATATCCAAAGATAAATATCTTACAGTGACAATGAGGCTTATAGATTTAAGATAAATTTATTGGCCTGGTTGATGTATAGACTAAGTATAGGATGGCAACAATGTTAGCTTGCCCTGAGCTATCCTACCTCATAGCTGGAACTGCAGAGCAACACCCCAGTTGCTGTGCCTTTGGATCCTCATAGCTGTTCCTACTTAAAGGGTAAATTTTGCTGTAAGCTTAGCTAGGAGTTCACATAACCCGTGACCCCACACAAGACTTTTAGGTTTCATGGGCACATTTCCAGATAGACCTGTCTTTTCCCCATTCACTTCTGTTGTAGTGTTTTGGTTTTTTTTTTCCTCCAGTAGTCATGCTACCCCTAAACACTAACTCTCCAATGCAAATCCTTCTGCACACCATTTTCCTTTGTTGCCATCCTCATCCCCATGCTATCTGAGCTGACAAGTGTTAGTTTGTTTGTTAAGGAATCAGGTAAATTCTTAGTGTGTTAGAAATGGATGAATAGATACTTAGATGCCAGATTGCTGACAGATGATGAATAAGAAAGTAATTCATAGATGATATATTATAAATAAAGATAAGAGATGAGAGGTGAATAATAGGTACATATAAAATATGTGATAGATAATACATAAGAAGATACAGATGTCAAGAACTTTGGCCCTGAAAAATGATTGAATGTGTTAGACACTTGACCGCCATATATGGAGGAAGAGGACAGTTGATGAATGAGATTTCTGTAGCTGCACACCTATTGCCCAGCATTCATAGATGGCCTTAAACTTGCCTAAACCATCACTCTAAACACTTGATGTCTGAAGGGACCAGGAACATAGATTTACATTGGGAATGTTTCAAAATAGCATCATCACCCATGCTCTAGTGCATGGCCCCACAACCAACTAAACACAGGAAAAACTAATCAGACTCAGGGGATCATAAAATAAATTAAAGAGAATACACAGTTGGAAGGTAGACGTGTTTGGTGACAGTCCTGGGGGAGGTGGAGAGATGATCAAATTACATTGTTAAGGAATAATAATCGTTTTTGTATACTGTGAAGATGTGCCTTTGCCAAGGTGCCTTCTGATTGGTCTAATAAAGAGCTGAATAGGCAATAGCTGGGCAGAAAGCGGTTAGGTGGAACTTTCAAGAAAGGAGAGAGTAAACAAGATGAGATGAATCTAGGTGCAGGAGAGATGCCAGAAGTTACTGAGAAGAAACAGAAGGTGCAAGATGAAAAAGAGATAAAAAGCCATGAGTCAAAACATAGATTACTATAAAGGAGTTAATTTAATTTACAAGAGCTAGTGGGACAAACCTAAGCTATAGGCTGAGCTTTCATAATTAATAATAATTCTCCATGTCCTTTTTTGATGAGCTAGCAGTACAGAGAAAGACTCTCTACCTTACAGTGTGTATCTGCATGAAAATTCAAAAAAAAATCGGACCTCATTAAGGTGGTGTTTGAATTATAGCCTGAAACTTTTATAAAAGATGAGAAAAAATTTAATCTTATTCCACATTTCCTAAATACCACCAGCAATATGCTATCAGTGATTGCAATATTAAAGACTATGATGGAAGTCATAGTTAGCTACAATTTTAAGAACACTTGAAAAATAAAATTTAACGTTGTAAAGCTGAAAAGGTCACTGAAAAATAAAATAGACTCTTCTCTGGCCTGATTTTCAAGAGAACTATTAAGAATTTCCAATTCTTCTGAGAATTTTTTTTTAAAAAAGTCTAATAAGCATTGCTTCTTCTCATTCTTCTTGGAAAACTATCAAAAGAAAGATATGAGAAAATTAAGTAGATACTTTCTGCTTTTCTGAGCAATACTTATTTTTAACCTTTTTATGTTTGGGAATGTATGGAAGATGGCAGAAGCTTTTGGATTTCCCCTTTATGCCGTTGAATACAATTTGAATGAAGCTACTGATTTTGTTTATATCTCTGTATTGGATCCAGGGCCAAATCACTTTGGAGTCATCATTCTAAGAGAAATGGAGACAAGTACTGGAGTTGTATTGCAGTTATTACAGCCCCTAGGCTGTGGTTAATTGTGGACAGCCAGGTGTTTGAAATAGTGTCAGCATACAGGCATTTACACTGGCCAGCCCTCTGGGTCCTAGCAGGACATGTCATCAGCTGCAGACAGGATGCAACCCTGTGACAACTGCTGCACTCGTACTATGTGCATGTGCTGTATCCCCTTATACAAAGCAAGGCTTTCTAGCGTCACTCCTCTTCCTTCCTCTCTCACTCAGAGTCTGCCTCTGCCCCACACCACCCCTCCCACATGAGCTCTGTGCATGGTGTGACTTTGGGGTGCCCCTTGGCTCCAACCCACCAAGGTTATTTTCTTTTTTTTTAGTATTTATTTATTTAATGTGAATTGGTGTTTTGCCTGCATGTATAACTGTGTAAGGGTGTCAACTCTTGGAATTACAGACAGTTGTTAGCTGCCATGTGGATGCTGGGAGTCGAACTCAGGTCCTCCGGAAGAGCAGTCAGTGCTCTTAACCGCTGAGCCATCTCTCTTCAGTTAAACTATTACAAGTAGGTCTCTGTCTCTTCCACTTTCTACCCTTCACTCTCTCTAAAAGTGTTGTAGCCCTGTAGATCTTTGAAACTCTAGTTTAGAGGGATTACTGATTCTAGAATTTTGAACAGAAACCAATCTCGAAATTCATTATGTTTTTGTCGTATTGAAATATATTCCCATTTATGTTTTACATTATGTTTGTGGTCAATTTAAGTCTGAAAACAAATAGAAAATTAAAAAAATACACAACTTACTTTAAATGAGTCTGTTGTATTATATTATCCTGGTTGTTTTATAAGCATTTATTGTTAATCTCAATTAATAATTTGAACTTAATCAGGAGATAAATGCATGGAGGAAAAATAATCATAAATTTATATATGCTAGTACTGTTAGTAGTTTGTGGTAAACACAAGGAACTTGGGATTTATCCCTTTTTCTTGAGGGACATTACTGTATTTAGGTGTCGTGTCATCAGTTTGAAATTCTTCAACTTGGTTTTAGCATCATATGCTGAAGAAGAAAACAGGTTTTTATTCCTGGGCTTTCCTATGACGGAAGCATTTGAGCCTAGTGCTCAGCTTCTTCAGGTGCCTCTGTGGCTCTTCCTGTGTGCTTATCATTAATCTGAAGTGCAGTCATACTTCATCACCTCCACCTTCAGACCTCTAGGAAGCAGAGAAAACAGATATTTGTTTTTATTGACTGTTGTTTGGATCTGGAATATTTCTAAAGGCCCATGTATTGAAGGCTCACTTACTAGTCTGTGGAGCTGTTGGGAGATGAGGGATCTTGTAAGAGGTAGGTGGGGCTCAGTGAGACAAGGTTAGGAGTTGAGTATACCCCTGAAAAGGATACTGCTCACTGGCCCCTTCTTCTTTTTTTGTTTCCCACCAACATGAAGTGAACCTGAATCGGCCTCCTTTGCCATTTGCTTCCAGGGCCAAGAAACCATGATTGGAAGCTCTGAGCAAAACTTTCCTTTTTAGAGGTTGATATATTTCAGTGATAGAAAGCTCACTCATACTCAGCCTTGCTGCTGTTCTGAGAGACACTAGCCTTGCTCACCCTGTGACAGACATTGAGCCTTGCTCCTACGCTGACAGACACCTGGACCACGAGTTCTAGTTGTTATTAAATGAAAACTCAGAGCCAGATATGAGGGAAGAGCTGGAATATCACAGAGAGGAAACAGACCACAGTCAAATCTCACTCAGCCAACTTCTCAAGGTAAAAGCTATCTTCCAGCTTCCTCAGCCTGGCTCCTTATTGCTTCTACAGAATAAATCTCAGTCTTCCTATACCTGCCTTAAATAACTTTTTCTAGCCCAGTTGTTTCACTTCTAGGTTCAACTCTGCATCATAGTCTAGTGTTAAGATTAAAGATTTGGGTTACTACTATTTGATAGTTAGGCCTTGAACTCACAGAAAGACAGAAAGATTTCTGTCTCTGGAGTTATGAGATTAAAGGTGTAGGTCACCACTCCTGGTCTTTCTCTTGCTGAGATTAAAGGCTCCTGAGTTACCACTCTCTGACCCCCCTGGCTTGACTGTGGGTGGATCTGTTGTCTGATATTCCAGACTGATTTTTATTAAATATGTAATATATCACCACAGACCCTCAGTCTTGTTCCTTCTCTGAAGCCTATCTTTTACATGCTCAAAAGTTCTGTCTATTAGCCTTGTGGGGCAGAATCTAAGGATTTATGAAGGTTTTTTTTGTTTTTTTTTTTGTTTTTTTTTTTTTTTTTTTTAATCTGGGATTGGAAATGATATACTATTTTAGTCAAATCTAAGCAACTGTTTACTGACTTTGTTCTAGTAGATTATCACCAGTGTGATACAAGCTAAAGTTTTCTGGGGAGAGAAAATCTGTTCTGGGACAATGCCTCCATAAGATTGGCCTGGAGGCAAGAGTGGCAGAGCGTTTTCTGGTTACTGATGGATGTGGGAAGGCTAGCCCAATGTGGTCAGTGACAACCATAGTTGGATAATCCTGCGGTGTTCAAGAAAGCAAGATGTGTGAGTCAGAAAGAGCAAACCCATAAGCAGTGTTCCATGGTCTCTACTTCAGTTCTTGTCCAGGCTCCTGCTTGAGTTCCTGCCTTGGGTTCCTTCATGATGGGCTGTAAACATGAAATTCAAATAAACCCTTTTCTTCTCCAAGTTGCTTTTGGTTGCCATGTTTTAAACAGCCACAGAAACCAAGCTAATAAAAACCCTTTGCAATATATATTAAAATATGAGAAAATGTTTTCATCCAAGTGAAAAGTATTATTAAGAAAATCAAATAAAGCAACAAAACTCTCAACTCCGATATGATAATTATGTGTACTGGCATATCCAACAGTGTTAGAACATTAAGAAAAAAAATCTTTGCCTTGCTTTTAGAGAGCACAGTGGGAAGGCCACTGTCATTCCCACCCACTGGGACCACTCTCCATAGCACTCACTAAACTCCACTGTAATTTCCTTCTCTCTCTTCTTGCTTTCCTTCTTTCTTCATTTCTCTGTTCTGCTGCTCATACCTAGGGCCTTGAGCATGACTGGGAGGTGCTTCCACACTTAGCAAGAATCCCTACCAGTCCTTCCTTTTTTCTCTCCCTTCATCCACCTCTTTCCATTCACCTATCCTCCTTTCTTCCTTCTCTGTGTGATAAAATGATAACTAGAAAACAGTGACACCTGAAAATAAACTAAGGTGGGCCTTTCCTACTTTTGCTTCAGGGCATAGCAGGAACAGCAGCTACTGTTCGAGAATCAGGTTGATTGTTAAATGATAACAAGTTAGTTTAAGTAAGAATTTGTTTAGTCAGACATAGACTGGTAGTGGGGATTTTGTATTAGAAATGTCTAGAAGCTTTGAGAATAGGAACAGCCTACTCCTGTTGCTAAGGGGCCTGTCGCTGCTCTGGTGATGTCACTTAGTCTCACAGTTTACTAAACTCTTATGAGAAAGAGGAGGAATCCATCACAGCATATTTATGCACTTATCTCACAGCCAGAAGAAAAGAATTGAGAAAGATAATATTGCCTTCCACACTGTCCAGGCTTAGGGACGAAATACTAATAAGGCAGACTGTGGGACAGAATCAGTCTCTCTGACATCAATCAGTGTTGTATACAGTGACAAAATTTGGACAAGGGTGTCTGGAAGGAGAGGATCTATTGAGGGCATTGTCAGCCTCAAATATGATTGATTGTGGATTTGTGTGTGTGTGTATGTGTGTGTGTGTATGTGTGTTATTTGATTGAATGTTTCAGAACTCCCATGTTATTCAGAGGTTCACACTGGGCACCTTCATCTATCCCTCTCCCCTTTAGTTTTTGAGACAGAGGACAGAGTCTCTCAGTATACTAAAGAGTTGAGAAGGTTATTAAAGGGTTGTGGGAAGGTTGAGAAGCATGATGTTCAAGTGTCACAGCTCTTGGAAGGCTGAGTACCACTGTGTTAAAGGGTCACAGCATTAGGGAGGCTGAGGACCACTGTGTTAAAGGGTCTCAGTTAGGGAGGCTGAGGACCACTGTGTTAAAGGGTCTCAGCATTAGGGAGGCTGAGGACCACTGTGTTAAAGGGTCTCAGCATTAGGGAGGCTGAGGACCACTGTGTTAAAGGGTCTCAGCATTAGGGAGGCTGAGGACCACTGTGTTAAAGGGTCTCAGCATTAGGGAGGCTGAGGACCACTGTGTTAAAGGGTCTCAGCATTAGGGAGGCTGAGGACCACTGTGTTAAAGGGTCTCAGTGTTAGGAGGGTTGTGAACCAATATATTATGGGGTACCACAGTTATGAAGGTTGATAACCACTGTGTTAAAGAATCTTAGTTTTGGAGAAGATGAGAACCACTGTGTTAAAGGGTCATGGTAATGTTAGGAAGGTTAAGAACCAGTATATAAAAGGGTAGTAGAATTAGGAACTGAGAACCAATGCTCTATGGTGTCACCTTCATTTTCTGTTTCTAGGTTCCTGCTTTGGCTTCTCTCAGTGAACTGTGGTCCGAGATATTTATGTCAAATACACCATTTCCTTCTCAAGTTGCTTTTGGTCATGGTCTTCATCACATCAATAGAAAGCAGACTAAATCACATAAGTCATAATAGGAGCCACAGAAGGAGATGAAAATGCATCTTTGCACATCACACTGCACTGTGTGTGAAGCAACAATGCCACCTTCCCCTGAAGTTTATGTAATTGAATATTAGACAGGATCAGATCATTTGGCCTACCTAAGATGACCTGCAGAAAGTTTAGGAATGCATTGACATTGGTGACCCAATACAAAGAAAGCAAAGTCACTAATTAATTATTACTCTTGTGACAAAAACAGAGTTGAAATTCAAATATTCAATCCTCTTGCCCTTGGAGCATCTTTTTTGACTGGAGTGATAAAGCTTGCATCCATCCAAACAGTTTACCTTTCCAAACGGGCCCCTCACTGCTGCTCTGTGCAGGACAGTCTACTTCCCAAGGACCTCTGCTTGGGGTGGTTAGGTGATTTCCAGTCAGGTTCAGAGAACCCAGGAAGATGCTTTTTGGGATAATGGATGAAGGCTGCTAGAGAGAACACAGGACAGACAGAAAATTCTAGCATTCAGCAGGCAATCCCCAGATGGGCACCTTGGCAGCATTCCAATTCTCTTGTGAATTTGGAATGGATTAAGATAGCATTGTGGGAACAAATAATCTGCATATCTGCATATCATCTGCAAATCTCTGGGAACTGTTCTGCACATAGAAGGCACCATAGTAGTGATGATTACCTTTGTACTCTTGGGTGCCTTTCTTCTGTTCAGGGTATCAAGGATTTTCACAATGTTTTGTGGAGATTTGTAATGTCACAATACTGCTTTTTATGAGCTAAGTCTTCTTATGGATAAATATATCATTGTTTTGCATTCTTCTCATTTATGAACCTCTGAGCTAAGGTATTTTATTATTTTCAATAGCCAGACAATTTCAAAAAGGCTTGAAAATGCTAAAGTTCAAATATCTCAGAGTTATAAAGTGATAAGACTGCTATCAAAAGCTGGAGAATCTAACTGCAGAGCTTACACAGAGAAAATAGTGCAGCTCACAACCTTAGTTCAGACTGAAAATATATGAGGAAAACCATGATGTTTAGTGCCCAAATGGAGTATCCTCCACTATGTAGAATAATAATAATCCAGTCTTGAATTCCACAGCTTCCCTGCCCATGTTGAAAAAAAAAAGATTTTACTACCAAGTTTCAGAATGCTCCCCTAAGAACAGGGTTGGGTTTTCTTTAAGTAAAATAACAATAATACCCATGAAAGTCAGAATTCCAATTTTCAAATCTAATACTTTGTTAAGGAAAATAATTTTTAGGAGGTGTCTTGAGCTAACATGGATAGCATTGAGTCTCCCAAGATTGGATGTTATGACACTAAGCCATGCTACGGTCATGGGCCTCCAATTGTTGTGCTAGCGTCGGGAGAGACCATGAAGGCTGTTGGAGAGTCAAACTGACTGGCACTCAGGAGTCAGTGTAGCAGGAAGCATTAGCAAAGTGCTTGTCAATGGCTGTGGGCAGTTGTCTGCTGGTTTGTTTATCCTCTGTGTGGGCCTGAAAATACACAACAGAGCTGTCCTAGCACAGGAAGAATGTTCTGATTAGAAGGTGCTCTCTAGAGTTCTTCCTTCAGGATTGCAGCAAGTTCCCAGGAATTTTGTTTATATTGATGAGGAGGAAAATGTCTTGGAATTTTACCCAGTGCACTCCTGTACTCAATCATTTGTAATTTCCTCTCTCCCGGGAGCATTTCTGTGCTGTTGAGCCCAGACTTTGAGGTTGAAATTTATTACTGCAGGGATAGGAGGGTTGACAATCACTTTTGCATTTCAGGATCTCTTGAATTTCAAATTAGACTTTAAAAATTCCAGCTTGCTATTCAGAATACTGTGCATTTAGGTAAAGAGTTTCCTTTAGAATTTTCGAAGCTGATTTTACAATGAAGAGCCATAGACTTTCTTCCAGCTAAGAAATTAGGAGTGATAGGATTAGCATAACAAAATTTTACAGTGACTATGGTGCTAGCAGATGTGCTGGTTGTGACGTTTACACTGTTAACACCACACAGCTGAGGCAGCCAGACATCCCACTTCTCACCATTGCAAGGGAAGAACTTCACAGTATAGTTGTTGGGTTATGGGGGAAAACAGAGGCAGCTGAATCTGATGAAGCTTCTAGCTCTAACATCTTATATATGGAATGAGATCAAGAAACATGGTAGGCTACACCTTAGGTATGTGAATAGCGAAGTCTGGAGCATTGGAAAATCTAAGACACAAACTGATTTGCAGCAATAACAATAAGTAGCAAAGATAAGAGGGGTAGAGTGATTTTAGGGAGCATAGGCTTAAGTATAACCAATTAAATGTGTAGTTGGTATCTGGATTCTAATTTACAAGCTATGACTATGCTGTTTATGAGAAAATGAGAAATTTGAACAACAATTATACCTTAGTTACAGCTTCTGTTGATACAATTAAACATCATGACCCAAAAGCAAGTTGAAGAGGAAAGGGTTTATTTAGCTTATACTTCTTTATTGCTGTTTATCATGAAAGGATGTCAGGGCAGGAACTCATTCAGGGCTGGAACCTGGAGGCAGAAGCTCATACAGAGGGCATGGAAGAGTGCTGCTTACTAGCTTGCTCCCCATGTCTTGCTCAGCCTGCTTTTTTAGTTTGTTTTTTTTGAGACAAGCTGTGTACCCGGCCTGTCTTGGACCTCACTGTATAGGCCAGGCTGGCCTTGAACTCACAAAGATCCACCTGCCTCTGTCTCCCTAGTGCTGAGATTAAAAGCGTGTACTACCACAGCATTGCTCAGTCTGCTTTCTTTTAGAACCTAGGACCACCAGCCCATGGATGTCACCATTCACAATTGGCTGGGCCCTCCACCATCAATCACTAATGAAGAAAATATCTTACAACTGAATCTTATGGAGGTATTTTCTCAATTGAGGTTCCCTCCTTTCAGATAACTTCAGTTGTGTGTCAAATTGCCAGCACAGATTAAGTGATCACATTAATAATTATTTAGCTTAGGGCATGTTAATGATATTATGATTATGTTAAAAAGTGAATTATCTTTTCTAATTGAGTTGGAAACTTAGGCAAAATTTATAATACAAATTATAGATAAAGCTGTAGGGTACATGGATTTGGCTCAATATGAAGAGGACAAAGTGGGTGAGCCTATGGGTGGAACAAATCTTGCTGTGTGTTGATCATTACTTCAGCTTGATGACATGAGATTTACAACCCTATTCTGTTTACTTTTGCATAGATTTGAGACTTTCCATGATAAAAAACCCTTCAAAATAAAGTCAATAATATAAAATGTCTCCTGTATTATAATGACAATCTGCTCTACCTGGATTCAAGAAGATGCCAATCTTGCTTCCCTGCTTATTACAAGTAGATGCTTCTTATTCTTTCGCTTTAGAAAAAATTGGTCACTCCAAACACTGTAGGTTTTTTTTCCATCCAACCATTACTCCAGAGCGCCCTACTGCAGGCAGGTACTTCCTAAAGCACAAGGGTGTGAGTGCACCCTTGAAGATTTAAGAATTGCTCCATCAACCAACCAATGAGATCTGCTTAGTGGTGATTGGATTTAACCTGATCACACCGCAGTGTGGCCACTTGGGTTCTTGTAGAGATAGCCTCAGTTTCTACCCTTCCCCCAGTGATTGCTTTTTGCCTGACTGAGAGGGATCTGAAGACTCTTGATTGGAAGTCACTGGTCATTCTGAAGTATGGGCGAGGGCCCAAGGGGTGGTACTGCTGTGGGAAGTCCTTGTGTCTTGTAGATCCTGTCTTAATGTCTGCCATCCCAGCATGAGCAGATCATGCACGAAGTGGATATCAGAGTTACTACTGTGAGGAGGAAATAATGCAGATAATTTTACCAAAAAACAAAAACAAAAACAAAAACAAAATGAGATACCACATCATGTCTGCCTGTTACCACTGATTTGAGTTCACCCTTAGAAAACTGAATGTAACACAAACCCAGGGCATTTTTGGAAATTATACACTCTCTAGCAACTTCGTGTGAATTTTTTACAGAAGCACTGTTTTATTAACTATATAAAATATAAGAATAAAAACAAAACAAAACAAAGACTTAGGGATTGCTCTACTTTATGTTGTGATAAAACACTCTGACCAAAGGCAATTTGGGGAAAAGGAGGTATGATTGCCTTATACTACGAGGTCACAGTCCATCATTGAAGGAAGTCAGGGTGGGGAAACTCAAGCATTGTAGGACTTGGGCACAGACCATGAAAGGATGCTGCTTGTGGTTTGCATCTGTCATCATCTGGCTCATACATTGCTGTATTTCTTATGAAGCAGAGGACCACCTGCCCAAGAAATGGCACCATGCACAGTGAGATGGGCCTCCTAAATTAATTCAGACATTCAAGACAACCCCTCACAGACAGGTTCACAGGTGAACCTGATAAATATAGTTATTCAATAGAGTCATTCTAGGCTATATCAAGTTGACAGGTAATATTAAGACACTACCCTTTGTCAATTTGACATACAAATACATCACTTTAACTCATAACCTCATTTTTTCACCCCCAGAACCTTTTGTTAATATTAAAACATGAATCATAATACAATTGTAAAAGTTCTAGTCTTTAAAATTTTCACTGCTTTAAAAGTACAAGGACTTAGCCAGGGGTCCTTGAGGGGGGTGTATGGCTTTAATCTCAGCACTTGGGAGGCAGAGGTAGGCATATTTCTGTAGGTGTGAGGCCAGCCTGTATACAGTTATAGTTTCAGGACAGCCAAGACTACACAGAGAAACCTTGAAAAAGCAAACAAAACAAAACACCCCGCAAAACCAAAAAACCAAAACAAAGCACAAGGTCTTTTTAAAAATTGAAAGTCTTGTAACAGTGGTCACCTTTTGTTTGTTTGTTTGTTTGTTTTTGTTGTTTTTGTTTTGTTTTAAAGTACATGCTTTTTTATTTCCAAAAAGAAGAACTGGAACATAAACATAGTAAGACCAAAGCAAAATCAAAATCCAGTGGTGGACATGCAAAGACTACAGCTCAGTGTCCAGCATCTGCCATTTCCTCCTGGTCATCTGGGCTCCAAAGGGCTTGAGTTGGTTCTGTCCTCTCGTCATATGGGTCTGGAGGATCAAAGTGGTTGTCAGGCATCTCTATCCCTCAGCCGGGCTCTAACCTTAAGTATAGACAAGCTATTTTGTTCCACTTCCTTGCAAACAAAGTACCTATACTAATTGCATCTAATTCTTTTACCCAGGAGAGTTGCTAATCTCTCTCATTTATATATTTTAGGTATGGATTCACAGTTGATTATTTTAAATGTTTAACTTAGACCAATATTATTTAGTTGTGCCTGTTGATTTAAAAAAAAAGAAAAGAAAAGAAAAGAAAAAAAGAGTTCCAGAACACAATACTGCCACCAGTGAAAAGAGCCTAATCCATGGTATGTCACTAAGGCTCCAAGCCTAGCTAGTCACTGTGCTGATTCTTCTCTTTAGAAAAATTCACTGAATGTATTTGACTGGCTTCAGATAACCTCCTGAAGAAAAATATACCATTTTTTTCATCAATGAACAAATCAGAGAGCTTGTAATGATTACTATAGTGGATTGCTCAGATAATTAATGAGTATTCCTATTATTCTTTGAATAACTCTTATGACCTATAGTTTCCTTTGGTTCTGTATGTAAGAACTATGCAAGCCTTTTGGTTCATTTTTGGAGCAACTGGGTCCCATTGTATGAAGGCCAGCATCAATGTGCCATGAGACCAAGAAAAAGAAACATACGCAATCATGTTAGTCCCTAAGAGCCATGACCTCTGAACTCTGACATCAAGCCGTGCCATCTCTTGGGCTCTGACATCAGGCCCCATTTAAAGCAAGGTTCCATATTTATCTCTCTCTCTCTCTAGCTTTCTCTCTACCTTTGTTTTTTTCTCAAGGGCTCTCATTTCTCTTTTCCTTCAACTGTTTTTTCTTGCCTTCTCTGCTACTATAGCCATAACCCTTCTATTAATCATAACCACATTCATCTCGTAATAAAACTCTTTTCTACATAAAAACAGCCATTAAAAGTCTGCTATCCACCACTGCCTTTCTGCCCATTCCTGGGTTCTTGTGTTCCCACCTGCCACTAGATAATCCAGTAAATGCAAACCATGCCAATATTTGCACAAAATCCTAACAACCAGGATTACACAGTGTGCAATTTATTAGGGCAAACTTGATGATGAGACATAATTTCTTGTAGCAGCAAAAGCAGGTGGGTCCTGTAATTTGAATCAGAAAGAAGGGCATGTGTATTGATTAGGACAAAATGACATAATTCAAGCTGTAATTCACCTGGTTTACCTTAGTTTTAAAAATACCAGTCAAGGGAAGTGACAGTCACGGAGCCTACATGGGTCTGTGCTAGGTCCTCTGAATATTCGCTGTGGTTGTTTAGCTTGGAGTGTTTGTGGGTCTTCTAAAATTAATAGTAAGATGTCTCTTTTGCCTGCACGTGGGACCATTTTTCTTACCAGGTTGCTTTATTTAGCATGGATAAGAGGGTTTGTGCCAAGTCTTACTGCATCTTGCTATGCTGTGTTCCCCTGATATCACTGGAGGCCAGCTCTTTGCTGAAGGGAAATGGAGGAGGAGTGGATCTGGAGGAAGGTGGGGAGTCTGGGAGGAGTGGAGGGCAGGCAGGCTGTGGTCAGAGTGTGATGTATATGTATCAGTCAAACACAGTCTTAGTAGCAGGCTCTGATTGTAGCATTTGACTCACCCCTTTACTGACCTGTTTATTTTTATTACATCCAGACCGAAAAAACTGACTGGGGGCATTCAAGACAGTCAGGACTCAAATTAAATTCAGACAAACTCATACAACTTCTAATGAAAGAATTGTTATGAATTATTATAAATGGAACAAGCCTGGCTTTCTTCTTTGCTTGTGTGTGAAATGCCCCCCATGCTCTAGCATGCAGTCATAGATGCTGTCACCTTGCAGCCATTTTAAATCATGCAGACCAGTGCAATTACATATACTCACATTGCCTTACCAAAGTACTTTCAAATACAGCTCAGTTAATTCTTCCACCAAATTTTATAGCCCTGTCATAGATGATCAAGGGATTAGGATAAATTTAAGGAGTGCATCCTTTATCTCAAAACATAGATAAGGCACTCTTTCTCTCTCTCTCTCTCTCTCTCTCTCTCTCTCTCTCTCTCTCTCTCTCTGTGCATGTATGACTCATTTATACACAATTTTTTTTTCTGGAAATCAAGCCTTTTTTATATGTTATATTACCTCTTCAACTAATACTTTTCCCAGAGAAAAATTATTTTGCTAGAGTTTCTTTTTCATGCTCTGGATTTTTGAAGTCAGTGAGTTTATTGTATTTGGGGTTAACAAGAGAATTTTCATTTTCCAGTCTGATGATGAGCCCATTGGGCAGCCAGAACTTAAACATGTTTCTCACAGTCGGAGGCTAAGAAGGATAGAAACCATCAATAGAGATTTTGAAATTGCTTTGCCAGAACTTTGGGAGCAAGAGGAACAGCGAGTGTCTGGTGTGATGGATTGATTTAGTCCTTCAGCCCTGGGCTTTTGACAACAGAGCAATGAGCTCCTTATCAGGGGAAGCTCTGATTCATGTAACTCCTCTATAATCTGCCCCATAGGGAAATGTCACAGAAAGTTACTCCTAGATGTATATGTTCAAAAGCAGGCACACATAGAAAACAATCATGCTGGTCCAGAAGGTTGCCATTTCCTGCCCTGGGAGGAATGTTCATTCATCTTTCTGTCTTAGTGGACTTATAAATAGACCAATATGCATATATGAGTTGGTTATAATGAGTAAACGAAACCCAGTTCTTCATCTTTGGAACAGACATAATGGATTATGAAAGTTTTCCAAACAGTACTGGGCCCCATAAAATTAAATTCATGTCTGACACCATGGGGAAAATCTCATTCAATTGCCCTGGTTCTGTTTATCAATGCTTATTAGGAACAATGTGTAAACCATCACTACTGACAAGCTTCTCTGGAGATGTGCTGGGCAGTGCAGAGGATTCTGGGATTGGCCTTTGGGTAGAAATATCTTCCTCATTGTATGTCATCATGCATTGTACCTGCAACCTTTGCAGGAGACAGGATTCAGGTGTTTGACAATCATACTTTCACTGAACATTCAGAGAATGAGGGAGTCAGTTTTAATCTTTGCTGTGTCTTTTCTGTAGCTGGCAATAGGCTCTGGAAAGTGTTGTATTTTTCTTCGTATTAGGAGACCTCTTGGTGATCATTTCCTGGTTTCATGGGTGACCAGAAGCTTGCGTAGGCATCCAGTTTCTCTCATTCTGGTTTTACAGTATTTCATCCTGAATGTCGATAGTTTTCCTACTCATGAATATTTGGTTCCCCACTGACTGTGTCAGAGATAGATAAGCCCTAGAAGACCAGCTCTGCACTGTATGAACATACAACATATATACATACATATGCTGTGCTGGAGAAACATACATTACAAATCTGAAGTGTAAATAACCCTTTAAACTTACAAACACTATACATACATGTAATTTTGTTTGTTTGGTTGGTTGGTTTCTGAAGATAGAATTTTTCTGTGTAACCCTGGCTGTCCTGAAACTCACTCTGTAGACCAGACATTTTAATAGTTATAGAAAGATTTTGCTGTTATTGTTTATGCTTGGTGCTTTTTAGTTTCCATATGCATGACTGAGTTATTTAGTGTGAGATGTTTTTCATTTCTTTGTTTCTTTTTTATTAATTACTATTAATTATTTTTTATTAATTACTAATGAGATGTGTATAAAGCACTATTTTCATGTCCAGGACCTTGAATACTCTACCACTGAGCTCTACCCTGACTGTATTTATAATGCTTTAGATTATGTGCTTTGCATGGCATGGGGGAGTTTAATTATGTGCATTGGGTGAGTTCCTTTGGATTTTTCACATGGGATTTGATTCATGCCTTGAATATGTGGGTTCACATCTATCACAAAATGTGGGCAGTTTTCAGTCACTGTTTCTTGAAATACTTTGTGTTGACCACAGAGCCCTAAGAATCCATGGATTTTTCTTTTGAAGAAAATGTGCTCATCGAATCCACTGCAGAGGACCACAGGCTGTGCAGTAAAAACTGCTGTCTCCACTGACTTTTTATTTCAGCCTCATATTTATCTCTTCTGCACATTAAATGACTTCTATTGTCTCTCAGTTCACCCCTTATCAACTTCATTCTGTAATTACTTTCAGGATGTCTATTTATTTTGGTATCATTTATCTCTATAATTTCCACTTGGCTTTCTCCACAGTAAATGCAAGCACAGAGAAACCACTGAACTAGAGCACTCAGGTAGAGACAGTTTATTGAGGGAATACCCACTGCCAGACTGTCTCTTGGTGGGTGGGTAGGGCTGAGAACAGCAGCCAGGAGGGAAGACCTTGTCATTTTTGTGGGGGCAGGAGGCTGAGTGCAAGCTGGGGAGCTAGCACGGGAACTCTGATCTGTTGTAGGCTGTTAGGGTTAAAACAGGAACTAGATGCCATTTGCCTGAAGTGGCTGATCATTAGGGTGGGTAGGAGAAGTAATGGCTTCTCCTGACAAATAGGACTCACCTCAGAAGATTCCTGGGGAATGCTGAGTTTAGGTTTTTGTTTATCTGTTGGCAGTTCTTCTGTTTACTTCATCAGAGTCCAGCCTGAGATGAGCCCAGGCTGTCACGTAAGACACTGTCAACTGCACTGCCATTTGGGGTTTGCTTTGTTCCCAACACCCATAACATCTTTTCTCTTATTCATTTCTGTTAGTCTTCATTGGTAAAGAGAATTTGTAATTAACTTTTGAAGAGGTTTGTAATGGTTACTTTAAAATCCTTCTCAGAAAAAATGACCTGGGGTATGTGAATGCTGTCCTAACACAAACTTCTGAAGAGGATGCTGGATGCCACCATCCCACACTGCCCAGTCTATGTATAATCAATTTGTAACAAATTTTTGTCTAAATAGATTCTTTTCTATTCAGTCATGTTAGAAACTCTCAGAACATTGTGAACTCTGTATTACTTCATGGTCTAAAGCCCTAATCTCCGTAAGTGTTCTCATTGTATAGATCCCAGGGAATACAATAAAGGAAAATTGCTTATCTATTATTTTCTTTAAAAAAAGAGCTACAGTTAAAGCAGAGAAGTGCAGGAATAATAGACAACTTACAAATAGTAATGACATTAGCAACAACTAAGACCTATGTGTACTTACTCTGTATTCAGCACTGAGCTAAAGCATTTTAGTGGGATCATTTTTAATTCTTAACAGTAAAAAAGTCTCCAAGTGAAATTGTTCTTAAAGGCATCCTTATGGCCTGACTCATGACCTGTATACAGGAATCTTCTAGTTGTATTAGGGAGATATAGAAAGTGTACACACTGGGATAATTCTCCACCTGTTGGACCTTAGTTTCTTAGTTTAAAAGGATCTATAGCAACTTCATAGTACTGTTGTAAAGTCTTAAATATCACTGAAATTTATTCTATACCTGGCTTTGATGTGATATTAGCATTTGGGAGGCAGAGGAGGAAGATCAAGTATTGGAGGCCAGACAGGCTCCCATGGAAGGACACACTTTGTAAGTGTTCAGTGGGCAATCTTCAGGAGTAGGCATGCTCTTCCAGCATCTTCACAGGGATTTCAAGTGAAGACTTAGGTCTGGCTGCAGGGGTCAGTTTCCTGCAGCTCTTTTGGGGGACCCTGGGCTTGGGCCATGGGTGTTTGGAGGCATCTGTACAGGCAGAAATCACTAGCATTAGGGGTCAGCAGGTTAGATAGTGAAGACTTGAAAGACTGGAAATTTCAATTTCAGTTATTTTATTTCTTGTTATTGTTATTTTTGTCTTTTAATGGAAATTAGCTTCAAATATATATGTACACATCCTAAGTTATTCTAATCTATTAATGCAAAACTCTTTAGAATCCTATCTATGCACAACCTTGCTTTTTCTGTTATCTAATAGCAATGCCTTCCTGTTCTCCCTTTTTTGCTTGTTTTATGGTTTTACAGTTAAACAAAAGGATATGTATACTATGATACTAGCAACTGAGTATACTTTTTGAGACTTTAAAAAAATAAGATAATGGTTTTTTTTGAATATTTAACAACATTATTTCCACCTTTCTGTAATAGCTAGATATACAACTGAAATAAATTTAGTTTATAAAAGGAAACCCAGACAGCCTGGCCGGTTATGGGCCCTTGTAGCAATAATTAATATTTATTGAGTTCTAAGTGCAGAAGGTAGCGCCTATTTTATAGGGCAGAAAAGAGCACATGCTGAGTTTATGGAAAGAATGACAGCATTATAAAGCAAAACTTAGCCCAAATTGTACAGGCCTGGAAAAGTACAGAAGTGTGTAATCAAAATATCAATTTACAGCTGTCTGTAGCAGCTGGTTGATGCTCAGCAGGCCTGTGAAAGGGAAGAAGTCTTACCGAGATAATCAAATGTTTCAGACACGCTGATTGAGGACTTCCTTCCTGCTAGGTGAAGGCCTTCCTCTTCTCTGGGAGTGCTAATGTTCAAGAACGTTTCTAGATCGGTAGAAATCAGAGCATGGGTGAAGATGTCAGTGGCATTGTGACTCCCCCCCCCCCCCCCGAAGATGAAAACAAACTAAAATCCTTCACGGAAGGCCCTGCTTACACTACAGTTGTAACCAAGAGAGAATGCGTCCTTCACTGATTATCATGAAGGCTTCAGATCCCGCCACAGAGTAATCTAATGACTTCAAAGCTTCAGATCCCACCACAGAGTAATCTAATGACTTCAAAGCTTCAGATTCCACCACAGAGTAATCTAATGACTTCAAAGCTTCAGATCCCACCACAGAATAAATCATATAATGACTTGTATTATGTGCAGTTGGTTAACGTCTTCTTTCCTTGATGATTATCTTTTTAGATTGCTGAGGAGCACGGGATTTTACAACAAAATGAAGGTGGTGGCAGTAAGGTGGAGGGTGGAACCAGCATTCCTGAGGTTAACTTTTGACCTTTCCTCCCCCATTGTTCCCTTCTCCCCCATTTTGTCTCCTTCCCTCCCTTGTCCTCTTTCACCTGTCCCTTTTCTTTCTGTCCCCCCTTCTCCCTGTCCATTTCTCTCAGTTTTGTTTTTGAGACACAGTCTCATTATAGCCCTACATTTGCCATACTAACTGAAGGATCTCCATTCCTTATGAAGCCCGTGCTTTACATCCTAGTTGAATTCAGGAAACAGACCTAGCCAGGGCACATGGGACTTCTGTAGGAAAGAGGCTCTGGGAAGCTTTTGGAGGAGGAGCTGGCAGAGGAGCATCACCACAGCGGGAAACAAAGAGATTGAAACTTAGAAAGAAGTTATGTTGGTTATGGGAAGTACTAGGGAGGCATGGAGACCCTGCTTCCTTAAGGAAGAGATTGTCTGTATCCCACAAACTTTGGACACTGCCCCTTAAATCCATTAGAAGACTCTGAGTACCCATGATATTTGAATCTTCTGTGTTCTTGGATGACAAATGTGTACTAGCCTGAAGAATCCTAGGAGGGTTCATCATCAGCACAGAGGCTTTAGTGCTTCTGTAGTCATGTCTGATCTTCTACTGCTTGGCTCCCACATGGACTTAGGAAAGACTAAAAAGAAAAAAAAAGACAAAACCTATTCCTTTTTGTCTCTCCTGGGTTCACCCTTGTAGCTATGAGCAGATCACTTTTTAATTTTGCTGGTGAATTCTTAGCTTCTGGGGACATTCACTATGACAGCTAGCCTTAGATATTATGAAAGTTCAATGTCAAGAGCTGAGATCAGGCATATTAGGGAACTGTATTCATTCTGGTTTCACTCATTAATTTTTAGTCCTCACAGGGTGTTTACAGTGATTGCCAAGTGTAGTTACTAAAAGGAAGTCTTTTATGGGAACAGCCAATTAATGCCAGGATGAAAGGGTGAGTCTTGGCTGGAATGTTGATGAAAAGCAGCATTGGCCTGAAGAAAGCTCCACGTTGCGTGTTTAGTACCTGGTATATATCAACTGTGCTTCCCCAGAAGGATCTGGAATCTCATACTGCGTCTGGACTGTCTCCTCAAACATTCATTGTTTTTGTTGGCCAGCCTGTGACACTATTGAAAGGTGGTAGGGACATTGAGGGCTTGTTAATGCCCTGGTCCTGTCTCTTTGCTTCTTTGTCTTTATGAAATGAGTGGCCCCCTCTGCCACCTGTTCCTGTGTGGGGAGCAGAGTGTGGGCTAAAGTGAGCCCAAACAAATCTTCCTCCTTTCCAGGTGACATACTGCAAACATTTGTTAGAGACATGGGAAGTTGACAAAGAGAAGATGTCTGCAGAAGAACCAGTGATAGAGTCTGTTGAGATTGGGATGGGTTATGGATGGGAAGGGGAACATCGGTGGCTTCCTCTTGAAGCCTGAGCACCAGGCACAGCACATTTTTTTTCTCCCCAAACTAAAGTTTGGATAAAGGTAGAGCATACACACAGCTGTGGGTGGACAGAGCAGTGGGGTATGACAGAAGACCATTATCTAGAAATAGTCCTCTCAAGAATTAAATACAACTTCTAGAAGGCTCTCTCCTTGAATTTGATTTTTCCTGGCTAGGCATACCAGAAAACCCCATTTACCTTGACAATAGACAGCACGCTTTTTTTTTGTTTATTTGTGCTTCACTTTTCTTATTATTTTAAGGGAGAATTATATATTTAAAATTATAGTAATTATGATGCATAGTATAGAAATGAAAACTCAAAATAATTAAGTATAAAGGATAAGGGTACCCTGTTGTAATAGATTTTATATTTCAAAATTATGTTCAAGAATATGTTTTTGGGTGAGGGACATGTATTTTACATTTATTTATTTGTGTTTGTGTGTGTGTGTGTGGGCATGCGCACATACCATAGTGTACATGTAGAAGTCAGAATAGAACTTGTAGGAATCCATCTGCCTTCTACCGTTTGTGGTCCAGGTGGGGTCTAGGGATGGGCTGATAGAATCTTTACTAACAAAGCCATTTTCCCAGCCTTAGTTATTTTAATAAATGTGAATCTATCTTAATTTTTTTAAAAAAATTGACTCTCCACAGAAATCCAAGCTAAAACATGGCTCTTTCTGCTAGTGATATACTTGAACATTTGGCAAAGAATTCAGTAGGATAAAGCCCATGAATGCTGTCAAGTGGAAATTAGTTCCATAAAAGTGAAAATAAAGCCTGAGGGAGAGAAGATGACTGCAGAGGAGCCAGTTAGGGGAACCATCAAACAAGTGAAATCTTGTTTGTGTCTTGCAGCTCCCAGTTTTCTGGAAACTGAGAGAAACTCTGCCAGGCACATTTAGACATTTAAATTTCAGCTGAAGCTGAAGTACCTTGGATATATTTGCTTTTCTAATATTAAAAGAGCTTCTCTCAAGTTTCATTAATTTTTATCAAGGATACATTTTCAAAGCTACATAACTAGGGTAAGCATTTGGCTCCTGAGAGTACTTCAGAAGTCACTACCAAACACATAGTTCTTTGGGACTGTTTGTTGGGAAAAAACTAAAATGAATGCACAGAATGGATATACTTAACTAGAATTCACTCAAGAACACTGCTTTAATGCAAAGGGACAATATCCAAATGACTTAGTCTAATGGGTGAGATTAAAGCAGAAGTCACAGAGCTGCAGGATGAAGGTGAGCTCTGGAGATCCTATCTCTGGGGAGTGCCAATGGTGCTAGATGCTTCATGTGGGGCTAGGTGCTTCACATATGCTGCCCATTATTGTCCTAGATGATCCTCATGCTATAGATAAACAGAAAAAAAAGCTCCAGAAGTGACTTGTTTTGGATTACATGGTTAATAAATTCTGCATCTGGGATTTTAATTAGGGTCTCTCTGACACCAAAGCACATGTTATTTCTTGAATAAAGTATGAAATGACAAAGTCAAGGATCAGTAACAGAAATTGTAGGGAAGCTGTCTAGATCACTGGTCAATGCTTCTGCTTGAATATTGTTTTTCTGAACTGGATGTCAAATGTGGGTGGATATGGTATGAGTAAGCTGAACTTGCCTCGGTAGTTAAGGGTAGAGCTGATATAAGGCTGTAAAGATCCATGAGATTGAAGACCTGCTCACCAACAGAAATGAAAGCAAAATTTAGAGCATGATCACTCTTCATATTGTACTCTTTTAGGGATTTCCTGAATTTTTTTCCCCCATGTGAGGTAGAATCTTAGAAAGATCTCTCTATTTCTGCACATCTTGGGGTAACAGTGCAATAGTTAAAGATGTTCACCTCCATCTATCCTTTTGGTACCTCTTAGCTTAGCAGACATCCAGGTACAATCTGTACTAAGTAAAGGTAATTCTGGAGTGGTAAGCTTTGGTTTAGTATGGGTAGGTGAACTCTGCTCCCTGTGGCTAAGGACCATGTTGATTATCTAGTACCTGCTTGTGAATTGTAACAACCCATCACTTATTCTGGAAGAGTAAAACTTTAAAACTGAATATGGTTTTCCTCTCCTTTATGGAATATGATGCAGACTACCAATGTTAGTTTGGATGCCTCAGTGGGTTTCCTTGGATACAAGTTTCATTTGACTGATAACTTTTCTTTCTTGGTTTCATTGCATACAAATTTCCAGGTGCTTTGCCTGAGAAACTTTCTAGCATCCAGTCCCTTTACCCAAAACATCTGGGCTCAATAATCTAGAACTGACCATATTGGACACTTTTAAAACTACAAAGGATATGAAATAGTAAAAATTGTAAATCAGCATGTGACCATTTTTTATTTGATTACTCTCATAGTCAGGCTATAATTACTTCTTTAAAAGTCACATTTGTTTATTTAACTTTTAATTGGAATCCAAATTAAAACTGTTAGTAGCCCTCACCTCTTTACCAATCTTATTTATTCATGAATTTAGAAGTGAATTGAAACTTGTGACCTGAAATAAAGCCCCTGGAAAGATTGTCTTATGTCATTTTTATGATTTGAATCTAAAATCATCTATTAAAGACTTATGTTAAAGAATTAGTTGGCAGCTGACAGGCTTTTGAAATGTGATTGAATCTTGATGTTGGGAAATGTCATCAATAGAGTTAATTAATAAATTATTCCATTAATGAGTTGATAGCCATATGGACTATTAAGGAGTATGGCTTTGTTAGAGAGATCCGGTCACCTGGGTTGTGTCTTTGAGAGGTATATCTTGTCCCTGGAGCTTTCTTTGAGGCTCTGTATCATTTGTCTGCCATGAGATCAGCCACTATGTTCCACAATGTTCTTGCTGCTATTGTGTTCAACCACCTTGACAAGCATGATCCCAGATGTGATGGAACCAAGTGATCATAGACAGAGAAACTTTCCTCTCCTAAGTTACTCTCTCTCTCATATCTGTCACAGCTACCAAAAAGTCTAACAGAATTAGTGTGAAAGAATACCATGTTTGCTGATACTTGTTAATACATAGTAAGAGTGATGTTATTCAAGGTCCAGAGAGCTAATATTGTGGTTAGGAGTATTTGCTGTTCTTCCAGAAGATCAAAGTTTGGTTCTCAGGACCCATTTTGGGTGGGTAATAATTGCCAGCTCCAGGAGATTCAGCTTCCCCCCCCCATTTTAACAATTGTCTGTCTAGCTCTGGTTTTCCATCAAGAACTTCATAAAGGAAATAAAAAAAATGTTTTAGAGGGTTGTCTTAGTCATTTTAGGCTACTGTAACAAAGTACCAGAGAATGAGTGACTATGAAAAAAAATTATTCTTCATAGTTCTTGATGGTAGAACTTTGAGATCTTAGTACAACATGATTGTGCTCTGATGAGGGTCCTCTTCTGGCTTGGAAACAGCCTACTCTGTGTTTATTATCACAGGGCACAAAGGAGGTGATCAAATGCCCTGGCTTCTTTATATAAGGGCACTAATGCCATTTATGAGAATCTCACACTCAAGAACAATGTCTCAAATCATCCATCTCCTAACACTGGTATGTAAGGGCTCGGTATATAAGTTTTGCAATAGCATAGAAACCATTATTTTTGGCAAGAATTTCTCTCTGTAAATTATTGGGGGGGATGTATTTCTCCTGACCTAGCTTCAACCTTTCTGTCTGTATTACATGGCTTTATCCATTGCCCCTCCCTCTAACATATAGCTCTCTTCTAAGGTTTTAGTCCTAAGACAGAAAAGCATATTAATGCTTAAATTATCCAGTGTTACTTTAAAAAGGGAAAAACAGTCTATTCTGTTCTTCAAATGACTAATGGTATTTTCACCAATGCTGTATAGAAGGACTAATGTTCTATACAAATTATACTTCTAAGTTACAAACAATCCAATTTTATATTTAGACATTTACCACCTGCATTTATTTACTGTTCCTATTTAAAAATAAAAATTTAAATTGCTGAACCACATGGCACAGAGGCAATACCATACAGAGAGCAGCTGAGTAATTATAAAGGAACAATGGCCCCTTTCACATGGACCAGCTTCCTAAATTTGATAAAAGAAAGAGACTTCAATGAGAGGCCAATCTAGAAACAAACCATTAATAACTAACATCCTGCATATGATCCTTAACAGGTTTGCAAAGGTGATAATCAGAATCAGAGGGAGTGTCTGTTTTAAGTTATTTCTGATTAAGATTTTAAATTGGGTTACAAAACTCCCATTGATTTCTCTAGAACATGTGTGAGTTTTTCCATAAACCATATGAGCCATTTTACACTAGTCCCTTGTCACATGCAAGGTCAAAGGGCACTTGCAAAATGTTCTTAAATATTGATGAAATGGAAGGCTTTTCTCTAGTATGATTCTGATGGACTGCAAATTTCATCTAGAGGGAATGCCGTTTGGTAAGTTGGTGTCACAGACTCTCTGTTTTCAGAACTAATAGGGAGCTAGGACTTAAGTCTTATTTTGAGAAATAGGACTTTCAAATTAACCATTAATCCAGAAGAGCCCTCTAGGAGAACCTGTGAACTCACATCCTAGTGGAAAAATCAGTGTGCTTGCCGCTGGGGCCTGTGGCTATCTGAGTGGCCTGCATGGTCACCTGGGACAATGGTGACAGACAGACCCAGCTGATCCCAAGAAACATGTCTGAATCTGTGGTCCTACCATGGCTGAGGTCTGTGCTGAAGTCCAAGTCCAGAATTGCCACCAAAAGTCACATAGAAACCTGAGGTTGGGGCCACAACCTGAAACCTTGTTGGTGTCCAGGAGCCATGTTGACACCAGAACCATCCCAACCTGAGTGGCCAGTGTTTTCACCAAAGCCAAGATGTTGTCTTGGCCCACACTGCTACAGAGGACCATGTCTTGGTCTGTGGTCCAAGTGTAGCTGGGGTCTGTGTTGATGTATGTAGCCCCTGTCACCTCTGAAGGCTCTAGGAACCATGCGAAATGAAATCAGAGGACCATGCTGAGCTAGCCTGGTCCTTCACTGGCCCAGGGAAAGGTGGTTTTGCCTCTCGCTGGACATTAAAGCAGTAGTGCTGGTCCAGACCTTCACTGGAGAGCTGTCCCCCCACCAGGATGGCACATGGAGGCCCCCTGCCCCACCAGGATGAATGGTGTTGGAGCGGTGGGAAAGAAGAAGCAAAGACTTTTGTTGTTGTTTATTTGCTTGTTTTGTTTTGTTTTCTTTGGGGAAGGCACTGCATGGGTAAGGGGAGGATGTAGGGGACTGAGAGGCAAGCAGAATTGGGGTGCATGATGTGAAACACCCAAAGAATCAATAAAGAAGTTAAATTTTAAAAAAAAATCAGTGTGGAAGATACCCAAGAGAAATCATTTCTAAGAGAGAAGATCTGTTCCAGTGCGAGGTTCAGCAGCATTCCCTGAACTGGTCCATTGTGCTCTTATGGCAGAAGACACAGTAAGGCAGAGATGTTCACCTCAAGGCAACCAGAAACAGAAAAGCAGGACAAAGTGAGAGTAACATTATTTCAAAGGCCTGTGCCTTGTGGCTATCTGCCAGTTGTACCTCATCCACTAAAGATTCCAGCACTTTCCAAAAGAGCACCTGCAGCTGGAAAGCAAACCTTAACGACTGGAGCCTGTGGAACTATTTCATACCCAGAACCTAACTGGTGCTTCCCTATGTGAGTTCTCCATTATAGCTGAAAAGGAGCCTCACTTTTTCCTTCTCAGATGCTCTACCCTCTTTGCAGTGCCATCTTCTATGCTGAATGCGATTATATTCCATCCTTCACATTGTGTGACATGATGCCAACAGCACAATAAAAAATGGTGTTGGTTTGTTAGCAAAAATAGCAAGCTTATTTTTTTTTCTTCTAAAAATATAGCTGAACTGTCATTAAGTACCAACACACTAAAGAAAACTACTTTTGTGATATATTTCAATATATATTCGGTCAAAATTGTTAAGATAATAAATGAAGATAATTTTGTTTTTGGAAGAGCACAAAACGGTTTGCCCACGCTTCTCAGCTTAAATTCACTCTCCACAGAATTTCCAGCTGTGATTTCCAAACATGCAGCTGCTGCTGTCAGGCCCACTGTTCCAGTGGGCAGAATCCCAGGCCCCAGAGTGTTGTAAGATACAGCCGTGGAATCTGCTCTAGCATCCATAGGGCATCAACAAAGCATTGTGTGGCCATGACTTCCAGGAAGATGGTTAGGAAATGAAGTACATATCAGTGTAATGTTGGGACAATGGTTGTAGTTAGATTCTATTTATTTCTTCTTGTTACATTTTAGTAAAAGGTTGTGCAAAAGTGACATCAGTGTTCTCTGTAGTATGCTCATCATAAAAATCCCAAATGATGTATAATACATATTGGTTGGAAACTTTTATGGATCATCATTTTTATTTCTGTGGCTCTTGAGCTCTATATTTTGTATAAATGTCAGAATTCATTGCCTGTGAAAGAATTGTAGAAATAAAAGCAAAAAATAAATTGAAATAGAGTCACGGCCTTGAAGTTATATCTGTGTTTGTAGAGATTTATGGCATTATATTTAAACAGAGTTACATAAGGATGTATTTAAACTTTTAATTAGCTCATGCTGGTATCTCTTCTACTGATAATTTGTTTTCTTGACAGTGTCCTTTTATTGGACTTCCTACATGATTTTGTGCAGGTGGGATTGAAAGGTTTGAATTTTTCCCATTTTACAACTGGGCCTGAGTTTCAGTTTCCTAAAAGGACAACAAGAGAGATTGCATATACACAGAGATAAGGGAGATAGCATGTACCAAGCCTGGGCCAGTCCCTATTGTACCTCAAGGCGGTGACCAAAAAGGACAGTTCCTGTAATGTCCCTAAAACATACGCTTCCTTGCCCAATTATGCCCCCAAATGAGAAAACTATAATCACAGACAATTAACATGTACTAATGTAGCTACAGCCTTCTTAACCAATTATATTTGAGATGGCCTACCTGTTCCTAAAACTCTCCTTACCTTAGCTATGCTTAAAGAGAGCCTGTGTGCTCCTTCATGCCTGTTGCCATTTTGTACAGATGAACAACTCCACATATCCTGGCCTAATAAATTCTTGCATACTATTCAGTCTGAAGTCTTCCTTCAGTGTTTCCATAGACTCTTACAGGACATGGACTATTTGTGTATTCATCATGAAGTTAGTTGGGTATCTTTATATTAATATTTGCACCCAACTTCTGATGCTATGAAGGTACTCAGGTTGTTTGAAGCATAATTGGGGTAAAGGAGATTCTATTCTTCTCATGGAATTGCTTATCTTTAGCCAATGCTTTCCTATATCAGGAGATAAGGGCTCAGCTAATGTCATTCCTAAGATATTTATAGCCAAGGGTTCAACAGTGTGTATAGATGTGCTACTTGCTGAGGAGATGTCTAATATCAGAGCTTGGCTATAGAAGAGTGCTTCTCCCCAAGCCTGTGCATTGGCTGGATCCTGAGATCATTTCCACTGAGATCCATAACATGCTGAAATTGCTCACCAAACACCTGCAGTATTATATCTTTACTAGCACCATCCATGTTCTGTGGAGAATTTTCATTTTAACTTCAATCATATATTACTCTATAAGCATACACAGTACACTTAAAATAATAAAGTAAAAAAGAGTGAGGTCTCTAATTTCTAGGAAAAAAGACGTTAAGCCCACATCTATGAAAGAAAAGACCTTGATACCTTTTTAGACCATGATCTGTAAGGGACATTAAGCAAATAAACCATTACAAATGTAAAAATCTGAAAGTAGTCTGATGATAATAGTCTGTTAACACTCCATTATGGTACATGTGTCCTCACAGCTCTGAAGTCTGGACATCTAAGATGAAGATGCCTGGTGGCTTTACTTCCTCTTGAGGTCTCTGTCTTGCTGTCCACTCACAAGGCCTTTTCTCTGCACATATCATCAGTATGTCCCTATGTACCCCCAAGTTTCATTTACATAGAAGGTGCTGTCATATTAGATCAGGGTCTACACTATTAAGCCAACTTGGATTGATTGATCTCTGTAAGGGCCCATCTCCAAATGTAGCCATATTCTGAGACACTAGAGGTTAGAGTGTAAAGTAAGTGAGTGCGATCACAATTCAGTAAACAAGAGACTGACCACTCAGCAGTCATCCGGACCTCTGTCTGTCCTTATTCCCCTTCTCTTCGGATTCTACTATCCTTACTCAATGAGGAATCCAATTGTCTGTGGGTAAAAATAATGATAATGTCCATGTGGCATGTGGGGAGTGTATTTTAATTCCAGCTTGGAATCATTTTTTAAAAATTAATTAATTAATTATTTAATTAAGCAGCCCAAGCAAAGTTGCACCTCCCTCCTCTCTTCCTCGTTTCTTCCTCATTCACTCCCACCTGTCTCCTCCTCCACTGTTTCTCTTCAGATACAGGCTCCTCCATGGATATCAGCCTACCATGGTATATCAAGTAGTGATGATACTAGGTACCTTCTTTTCTATTAAGGCTGGATTGAAAGACCCCAACCTCAAATCAAACCAGTGTGCAAATTTTCCACAAGGCCATTTGGCCAATTAGCAGGAAGTCATCTTTTGGGCAAGCTTCAGTAAATCAAGAAACCTTAGTTAGGGCCCTTTGAAAAAAAGATAAGGAAAGTCACAGGAGGGTGAAGAGACCAGGAGTGCCTAATCTTAACCCAAAACAGACATTCACAGCATCCCCAGGATCAAAAACTTTACAACCTTGCCCCATAGCTGAACCTTGTAAATGATTTTCAACTTTACCCCTTAGCGGAACTTTGTATGTAGTTCGAAGTAGCTAATGAGATGTATGCCTTTATGTTTAAGCTGATGAGACCTTTCTCTTTGTATAAAAGGGGGCTATTCTTTGAGCCAGGGCACTCAGTTGAAGCTGCTGATCGCCCACAGGCGCCTGTGTATTAAACCTCTTGCTAATTATAGCCAGTGATTTCTGTGTCAGTTCTTGGGGTTGGGGTCTCTAAGGGTCTTTCAGGATGAGGCAATCTGGTAGGAGGAAAGGTTCCCTAAAGCAGGCAACAGTGCCAGAGCCAGCCCCTGCTTCCATTGTTAGGAGTCCCACACAAGGACAAAGCTACACAATGGTAACATATACAGAGGGTCAGTCCAATGCCGGCTCCCTCGTTTCTAGCTCAGTCTCTGTGAGCCCAGGTTAGTTGTTACTGTAAGTTTTCTTGCGGTATCCTCGATCTTCCAGCACCTACTACCCTTCTTCTTCTTCTTCCACAGAATTCCCTGAGGTCTGCCTAACATTTGGCTTTGGGTCTCTCCATGCGTTTCCATCAGTTGCTGGGTGAAGTCTCTCTGATGACAGTTGGGCTAGGCACCAATTCGAGTATAGCAGAATATCATTAGGAATCATTTCATTGGCTTAATTTTTTGTTGTTGTTGTTGTTTTGGCTAGTCATGTTTGGCTCTATTCTAGGTTTCTCGGGCATCCTGCCTCCGAGTCCTGGCCCTCCCTCAGGGGAGAGCTCCCTCTTGGGGTATTGGTTTTTAGCTGTGCCAGTCATTAGTTGATCACTTCCTTAATTTCTGTACTATCTTTATTCCACACCTTGTAGGCAGATCAATTAATTTAATTTTATCATTTTAATAGAATGTCTTTTCATATTCTACTTCCTTTTGTACTTTTAATAGTGTTCATTATAGAAGAGCCTAAAATCTTTTTCATTCTCCCCAATGATCTACAGTCCTAACTACATAGTTCTAATTGATATGCATTGAAGACTATTGGTGTCTAAAAGCCTCGGGGAATCTTGTCTAATATTATTTAAAATTACTGTGAACCTGGACTAGAGATGAACCTGTCAATCATCCTATTTTTGTTAGGCGCCATTTTGACTTAATTATACGGACTGCTTGTTTGTATGTTTTTAGTTTTATTATGAACTACGTATTTGGAAAAGCTATCCTTTAGTTGAATTTTGAGTTATTAATGCATTTTAAATTTTCACTCAATATTGACCAATTTTAATTTGCTTATGCGGAATTTAGGATTTACTCATTTATATAGATTGAATAATTTTGCAGGATTAGATAAAAGAATGACTGTCAGTTTTAATGAAATACATTATCTCAGCTCCATTGGCTATTCCCGTTGTTAGGATAATTTATCTACATTTCAAATCCAACATCAATTAGAAGATTTGGAAGTTCACAAATAATTCAAATAATTGAAGAATATAAAAGTTTATTCTCAATTTTCTCTCTCAAGAAACAATATATTAAAAATCATAATGAAGAATTGTGCTGTGGCTTTACTTATAAAGCAATTGAAATACATTTTTATTCATTCTTTAGACATCTAAATATTCATGAATAAGATAGGGACTTTATTCTATTAAAAAACCTCCAAAGTAGTGTTAATCTCACCAGTCAAAAATAAGATCACTATCACAGTTTACTGGCCAGGTTGATGAACATTCTCTATGGCCAGGTTCATCTCTCGGTTTCCAGAAAATCATCCTGACTTATGGTTTACAGGAGCTTAAAGTATTTTTTCCATCAGACCTAATCAAGGACAAGCACACATCCTGACATATTTCCAACCTGTGAATGTTATCAAACACATCAGATGTTGATATGGATCTAACAAACTTGTTTAGGGGAGTGAAATAGTAATTAAAATTTAAAATGTAACTTTGGCTCTCATATTGTTTCTCTATGATTAAAATTATAATTTGGTAAAATTCTTTAATGCATATTTACCCATATAAATTTTAAAAATGTACACATTGTTCATGTATTCATTTTCAAATTAATTTATTCTAGAACAAGCAATTATCAGTAATGGGAATTATGTAAATGACATTCACCCAATATAATTTTATGAGTTTCATCTTCTTTGGGAACTAATAAAATTTTAGTAGCTAAAATAAGCTGAGATAAATGAGTGCGAAGTCTATTTTTAAGGTGTTGTAGTAACTAGCTATAATCAATTGAAATTGCCTTGTTTATATCATGTTGGATATTATTGTAGCAGGAATAAGTGACTTCATAGCTTAATTTTGAGTAAATTGCAAATGGCAGGTTTTTAATCTGCTGCTCAATTCATTGTCTCAAAATTTTACAAAAGGACAAAAAAAATTTTGTTTTCCTTCCAGTGAAAGTTGTCACTGCTACTTTGGTTTATCATTTAAAACATCCCCATAACTGAAATACTAATTCTGTCAATTTGAAATGAAATTGAGCCATTCATATAAACTACAAGGGACTGAAAATCATCTTTTTAGAATTTTTACCTAACTGTGAAATAAGTTGACCAGTACATTTTGTCAGTTTCAGAGGATTTTTACATGGTCTGAACAAGAATATAGAGAGAAGAGTATTACTTGAGAATTATTTGAATCGCTCTATCCCCATTTACCTAGAAAGTGGCCAAGAAAAATATGACCCCAAGGACCTGCTCCTAGTGACATATTAGTTTCAAGAATCTCTCAAAAGAGTGCCACAGCTGCGTACCAAATATTCAAAGCATGAGACTGTGAGAGAATATACGTTATATTATATTGTATGAATAATATATTATTGTATATTATAAATATGATATAATATGTAATTTTTAAGCATAATTAATAAGTATATACTTAAAAAGTATAAACATTTATTATTGAATAATACATTCTATATAATTCAATATGCCAGATAAACCTAAAATTTTGGTTTAATAGCACTCTCATATAAGGTAGGAAGCTTCTTTGAGACTAAAAAATATAGTCTTTTTATTAATTCTCTGAGAATTTCATATATATGTAAAATGTAGAATGATTTTCATATACATGT
>PVIH01011556.1:34074-68573 GCA_004025045.1 Sigmodon hispidus
CCCTCCTAGACACACCTCCACTCTCCACACCCACCCCTCCTAGACACACCTCCACTCTCCACACCCACCCCTCCTAGACACACCTCCACTCTCCACATCCACCCCTCCTAGACATACCTCCAGGCACATTCTCAACTTTATGCCTTCTTCCTTTCTCTATCTTTCTTTTTCCTTCCTTCTTTTCTTTTTCTCTTTCTTTTTTAGTTTCTTTCATATATATATATATATATATATATTTTAAAAATGAGTCAGAGTCTCATACATAGACAAGACTGGCCTTGAATTCACAGAGATCCAACCCTCTTGTCTCCCGAATGCTGAGATGTTTTTATTTTATTTTATTTTATTTTACAACCCATTGAGTCCAAGTCTTAGGTGTGAGGTCATCTATTGGAGCGTACTTGACTTACAAGAGACCACACCCTTAAAGGAAAAAGGCTTTCATCTCTGCAAAGTTAACTACAGTTAATATTTCCTCAGCTAGGCATCAGGGCTCATGACTTCTCCCTTACCCCATACTTGAAGTCTTGAATGTTTACTGACTTGATCTTGTATAAGTCTTGTGTAAGCAACCGTAGCTCTTGTGAACATATGAGTGCAGAGGTCGTGTTGTGTTTAGAAAACATTGTTTTGCTCTAGTCATCGCCAGTCTGTGGTTCTCACAATCTTTCTGACTCATCTTCTCCGGAGTTCCTCCAGACTTAGAGAAAGAAGTGAGATGCAGATGTCTCCATTGTGATTGAGCATGCCACATATACTTATGTACTTTGAACAGTTGTATGTTTCTGTACTAACTGTTGTCTATTTCACAAAGCAATGTCTCTGCTGAAGTCTAAAAGATACACTAATCTATGAATAGAAACACAGTATTTAACAAAATACTAGTTATAACATCATTCCTGGAGCCAATGAGCTTCCGGCCATGGATTCTTGGCCAGATTTATAGCATTAGATGAGGAATGCTTCTGAACACAGGATTAGTTACAGAGTTATAGCACTAGGTGAGGAATGCTTTGGAACACAGCATTAGTTAAAGGTCAAAAAGACTTAATTTAAAATTTGATTTGGAATTGTCAAAACATATTTAAGTCATTTAATCAAATACTATCACAGGTTGCTGTGAAACAATATTTCCTTAAGAAGAGTTGCAATTAACCTACTTTAAAGGCAAATAGGAAAGTGGTACCATTATAGACAAAATATTTGGCTTTTGCAAAAGAGAGAAGAAGAAGTTAAACAGGCAAAGACAGCATAACACACAGGAAGCTGATCTGAGAAGATGAGAATGTGTTTGTTTTGAGGAAAACCATATCAAAACAAGAAGATTCTTTTTACAAAGACTGATATTTCAGCAAAACTGTGATTTTATAGATAAATCCAGCTTCTAGCTTTCTACCAATTTTTAAATTAATTTTATTTTTAAGATTATAGTATAATATTGTTTCTCTTTCTCCCCTATTTGTAATGTGCCCCTCCTTGGTCTTTTTAAAATTCATGGCCTCTTTATTATTATTATTATTATTATTATTATTATCAATTTTTGTCACATATCTATAAATGTAATATATACATATATTCTTAAATATGTAAATACATGTAAGAATACATATTTATATTACATATAAATATGTAAATATGTAAATACAACTTCTCAGTCTATATAGTAAGACTTGTATGTATGTCTTCAGGGCTGATCATCTGGCACTGGATAAACAGTTCGTGTGTTCTACCCTGGGAAAGACCTATTCTATCACTCAGAAATTCTTAGTTGCATGTAGTTCTTTGTGTAAGATCAAGGCTTGTGGTAGGCTGTCTTTAGTACATATTAGCATGTCTATTATTGTCCCTGTTCAGCTCATGTTTAGGCAGTCAAATTGTTAACTTTATAAAGGAAGCAAGTGTTTTGATATGAATGCTATTTTAAAACAATTACCTTTCAAGACATATGTAAAGACTAGATCATTATCTAGATTCAGGTTTTTCATAATGTTATTTTTAAGTGGATTATTTACTTGTAATGAATCTTAAAAGTATAATAATTACTATAATTTATTTTTGGAAATGCAAAAAGAAATATTTTTTAAAAATATAAGACTTAGATACAGGTCAGTGGTTGAACTCTTATCATACATAAATCTTAGGATCTCTCCCAGATGGCACCAAGAATATTATTAACAGATTTCTTCACTCCCCAAGGTTAGATTAATGTTAAGAGCTGACAAGGAAGAACTCCTCTACCCTGTTGAATTGTCTACATGTCATGCATAGGGTTCCATGGTTCTAGCCTTCATAAGTCATTGCTATCCTGTGGTATGCTTTTCCAAAGTACCTGCCTTTGGGTCTTCCATTTCCCTGTAAGTACCCTCAAGCTTCACTTTTGTAAACAGCACCAATTGACACTGATTCCCTATTTAAGATGAGTAGAGATTTGTTCATATTTCCCCAGTAACAGTGTTTTACTATTTGGGAAAGGTAAGTAACAGTTTATTCTTTTAAAATTTCAATCCTAGGGGCAATAAGTCATTAAAGACTTTCTGTTTGCTCATAAGGAGCCCGTCCCCAACACATTTAGATGAAAATTCCTACAAACATGGATTACATCTAGTATTTAATAATGTACACACTGGACTTACATACATCTCAAGAGGAAAACACTCAATAAGAATTTGCACTGCATCAGGACATCATTTCTATTAAGAATAATTTAAAATTTCCAGAAAACTAGATTCAATGCTAGTTTTGCACTAGTGGTCAGTGCATGATTTTTCTGTCAAAACAGTGAGGACTAGGTTAGGTGCTTTATTCATTGGGCACCCACAATCTATAGACCAATGTGCAAAACACCAGTGGCAATTACACATCATTTGCTGTGATAGCATGCTGTCTCAGAGATAAATATGATGATGGAGTAGAATCTAGGAATACTCATTAAGAGAAAAAAACTAGCAGTAAGAAAAAGAATATGTTGGCACAGCTTTATATGGTTAAATATCTTTTACATACATTATCATCACATTGTCTTAATCATTCAGAGGAAATCAAAGAACTACCTTAATTTGCATTTTAATCATGAGTAAGGTAAAAATGGAAGATGTAGGTTATCACAGGTCTTACAGTTGGTAGTGCCAAGGTGTTTATAAGCTTCATCTGTTCCGAAGTAGAAATACAGAAGACATATCTTTGATGGAATTCAAAGCAGAACCTAGTCATCCACATCTGGGTAAACTGAGGAAAAAGGTGTTGTTGAGGAGTATGCCAAATACCCTTGCCAGGTGCAGATCCCAGCTTAACTCCCACTGCAGGTGGATGTGCTTTCTCCACAAAACTTCAGAGCTAGTAGACCAAACAGAACAACACTAAAACTCCCAGTGGACACTGAGACTCTGACCACTAGCAACCTTGAAAGCAATTGTGTTGAGGAGGTTGCAATAAACCGGTAGAAATACACTATGCTAAGAAGAAGCATTTCAGATCCAGAGATGTTAAGGAAGACATAAGGCCATGGTGTAAGAATGCAACGAGAGCATTGTAGTATGAAGTTCACTGAAGTATTGGATGGAAGACAAAAGCAGACAGCCAACATCAAACTTAATGGAGAAAAACTCAAAGCAATCCCACTAAAATCAGGAACTAGACAAGGATGTCCTCTCTCCCCTTATCTATTCAACATAGTTCTCCAAGTTTTAGCTAAAGCAATAAGAGAATGAAAGGAGATTAAGGGGATACAAATTGGAAAAGAAGAAGTGAAACTATCTCTATTTGCAGATGATATGATTGTACACATAAGTGATCCACAAAATTATACTAGAGAACTTCTATAGCGGATAAAAACCTTCAGCAACTGTAGCAGGATACAAGATTAACTAAAAGAAATCAGTAGCCCTCCTATACACTAAAGATAAAAGGGCTGAAAAAGAAATAAGGGAAACATCACCCTTTTTAATAGCTGCAAATAACATTAAACACCTTGGAGTAACTATAACCCAAAGAAGTAACAGATCTGTTTGACTTTAAATCACCAAAGAATGAAATTGAAGTGGTATCAGAAAATGAAAAGATCTCCCATGTTGCTGGATAGGTAGGATCAACATAGTAAAAATGGCAATTCTACCAAAAGCAATCTACAGATTCAATGCACTGCCAATCAAATATCCCAACACAAGTTTTTACAGACCTTGAAAGAACAATACTCAATTTCATTTGGAATAAAAGGAAAGTCAGGATTGCCAAAACAATTTTGCTCAAAAAAAGAACCTCAGGAGGCAACACCATCCCCGACTTCAAGTTATAATATACAGCTACAGTAATAAAAACAGCCTAGTGCTGGCATAAGAACAGACTTATTGATCAATGGAATCGGATTGAAGATCCTGACATAAACCCAAAAACCTATGAACGCCTGATCTTTGACAAAGAAGCACAAAATATTCAATGGAAAAAAGATACTATCTTTAACAAATGGTGTTGGCATAGATGGATGGTAGTGTGCAGAAAAATGAAAATAGATTCAAGTCTATCACTCTGCACAAAACTCAAATCCAAGTGGATCAAAGACCTCAACATCAACCTAGCTACACTGAACTTGATAGAAAAGAAAGTGGGAAATACCCTTCAACAAATTGGCACAGGTGACTACTTCCTAAATATAACAGCAGTAGCACAGGCACTAAGGACAACAGTCAATGAGTGGGACCTCATGAAACTTAGAAGCTTCTGTAAAGCCAAGGACACAGTCAATAAGACAAAACGACAGCCTACAGAATGGGAAAAGATTTTCACCAACCCTACAAGTGATAGAGGACTGATCTCTAAAATAAATAGAGAATTCAAGAAACCAGAGTCTAAAACCTTGAATAACCCAATCAAAAAATGGGGTTCAGAACTAAAAAGGGAATTCTCAGCAGAAGAATTACAAATGGCTGAAAGGCACTTGAAAAAATTTTGAACATCTTTAGCCATCAGAGAAATGCAAATCAAAACAACTTTGAGATACCACCTTACACCTGTCAGAATGGCTAAGATCAAAAACACAGATGACAGCCTATGCTGGAGAGGATGCGGATCAAGGGGCACATTCCTCCATTGTTGGTGAGAGTGTAAGCTTGTTCAGTCACTCTGGAATGCAGTATGGCGGTTTCTCAAAAATCTGGGAATCAATCTCCCCAATGTTCCAGCAATACCACTACTAGGCATATACCCAAAAATGCACATTTGCACTCTAAAGGCATTAGTTCAATTATGTTCACAGCAGCATTATTCATAATAGCAAGAACCTGGAAACGTTGATGCCCCTCAACTGAAGAATGGATTAACAAACTGTGGTACATCTTCACAATGGAGTACTACTCAGCAGTAAGAAAAAATGATATCCTAAAATTTGCATGCAAATGGATGGATTTGGAGAATGTTCTCCTGATCGAGGTATCACAAACCCAGAAAGATAAGCAGGGAATGTACTCACTCATTAGTGGACTTTTAAAAAAAGCAAAGCATGTCCAAGCTGTTATCTACAACCACTGAACAGCATGGGATCAGAAGCACCTTGGACCAGCAACTTGGAGCTCATTCCCTCCAGAGGAATACCTGACCCAGTCTTGACGTGGGGGTGAGGAAAACGGATCTGGCTGCAGTTGACGGTGAACTTAGCCACCTTGGGACCTTCTGCCTTTGCTGGAGAGGAAATAAAGTGATGGGGAAAAGAGAGACTGGAGAGGGCAGGAGGGGGAAGAAGTTTGAACAAGGGGATACATTGATTAAAAATATGACTTTATTCATAATAAAAAATAAAAGAAAAGAAAAAAGACTGAATGAACAATGTTATATTTCTGCTTACCAATTTTCTCTTCTACAAACTAAAGAAAATGAAAACTATCTTCCATTTGCTTTATTCTCTATGTAGATAATGTTTTACTTGTATTCACATACATGTAGTTTATTCTTAAAAGATCTATTTATTACATGTAAAAAGGAAATGTGTCAATTGACTTTTAAAAATTATATTGCATTTATTTTTTTGTGTGTATGTGTACGTGTGCATGCATACTCATGCACGTATTATAATTAAGTGAAAATGTCAGAGGAATAACTTTCAGGAGTTAGTTTTTTCCTTCTACCATGTGGGTTCTAGGAATTAAATTCAGGACATGAGACTTAAAAAGGCCAGTGTCTTTATCTTATAAACCATTTGACCAGGTTCTTTATTGTATCAACTCAATAAATACTAAATAAATAAATACAAAATACTAATACTAAATAATACTAATATTAAAATAAATTTACTTCAATAGTATCAGACCAAAGGACTATTCAAATGTAGGCATAAAATTCATAAAACAAGGGTACAGGTATACTAATCTTAAGTTTACCCCCTTTAGTTATCAATCACACAAAAAACATTTATCACTTTTTCTGTGACTCACACATGTAATGGAAACGTTTGATATTGGTACTTACTGCTTGTGTTGACTCAATAGGAAAGTCTTAAAGAACCCAATTAATGGTTTACATGTTTTTTTTTTTTACATTGTGGTATATTTTCTTATTTTTATGTCAATATTGTGCCACTATTCAGGAGTGAAGGAATCCTAATTGGTGGCTGTCACCTTAGCTGCAGTTTCACATTTTACAATGGCAAGGGAAATGGTGCTTAATAATTATTTCCACAAAGTTATGTATGTATGGCAGAGGCTTACATACCTTTCTGATTGTGTTCCACAGTCAATTTTTAAAACAATTTGCACTTGAGTTGTGATGGTTTGAAAGAAAATGTTCCTCAAAAGAAGTGGTACTATTAGGAAGTATGTCCTTGTTGGAGTAGGTGTGGTCTTATTGGCAGAAGTGTATCATTGTATATGTGTGTGAGGGGCTTTGCATTCTTCTATGCTTAAGCTACTCTCAGGGTGAAACAGACCACTTCCTACTACCTTCTGATCAAGATGTAGACAGTAACATATCTGCCTGCATGCTGCCATCTTCCCTGACATGGTGATAATGGCCTGAATTGTAAGCATCCACCTCTATTAAATGTTTTTCTTTATAAGAATTGTGGCAGTCATGGTGCCTCTTCACAGCAATAGAAACTCTAAGATATGAGTGTAGAAAGTTGCTATGTGTTTTCCTTATACTCATAACTTTATACATTATAAAATGTAGAAACACAGAATGAAGAAGGTTGGTAAAATGCATGCATTAATGGGGCCTTCCATTTTTCTTACCTACTGATAGATTGTCAGGAGCATAGGGAAGAGAAGGCCATTATGTTTTCTCTCTACTCACTAGATGATCTAGAGAACATCTGGCTGAATTGAACAAACTCTTTTCATTCAGAGAACTTAAGCACACCACTTTGGAATATCAGAACCATCTTTGTAAATTTTTACAACAATCTTTCTATGTTGTGAAATTTGTTGGTCTGCTATTTGAAAAGAATATTCTAATATTGTGTTAAACTTCTGGATGTATCCTATAAAGTTTTATGTAAGAATCTCCGCAGGGCCCTTTGAGACAATTGTGCTTCCTTAAATGGATCTCAGGGCTTCTTCATACTGCTGAATGTTCTATGACCTCTTCTTATGGTGTTATTTCCTAGCAACACAAACTGCTTATTTCTCTAGCAGTGGTGGTTTTCTGTCATTAGCAGAGAAAACGATGATGAAATGTTTTCAATTGTAAGTAACATTAGAAAAGAAAAATAAGCTATAAATGGCATTTAATAAAAACATTTACTTTCACTTTCAATACTGGATAAGAGCCAACAAATAAATGGTAAAATGCAGGAGGTACAATGATATCTGATGTCAAATTATACTACAAAGCCCAGGTAACAATAACAGCATGGTACTGGCACAAAAGGAGAAATGTTGATCAATAGAATAGACTTGGAGACTCAGGAATATAATTGCAGAGCTATAACCACATGATTTTTAACAAAGATGCTGAAAACATTTGTTTGCTAAAAGATAACATTTAAATGGATGTACCTTGAAAACCAGATATCCACAGGTGGAAGAAAAGAAAACTAGACTCCTATATCTCACCCTATAAACATATCAACTCAAAACAAATCAAAGATCTTAATGTAGATCTTGTAACTCTCCAGAGAAAAACACAGGCAAAGGCATACCATCTTGTTAAGGACTTTCAGAATAGTACTCTAATAACACAAGAAATAATATCAAAGAACTGACAAATGATACACAAAATTTTCAGCTTCTTCATAGACAAGGAAAGAACTGAGTGAATATACCATTCCCAGAATTGGAGAAAGGTTTTGAAAGTCATCCATCTGACAGAGGACTTACCCTTAGAATATATGAAGAGAACCTACTATTGCCCACTCCCTAAACCAATATCATTTCTAATTGTATCCTAAATACTTATGCTTGTATTCACAGATAAATGTATCTCTCATTCCCCCTCATTAAGTAAGCTCCCCACCCCCACCACCGTGGGCAGATGGAGACACAGAAAGCTACAATTGATCAAATGCAGAAAACAATTGATGATGGGATGCCTGCCCTAGTTGCTGCATCTTCAAAATATTCCCTATACAGTAGGCCCAGGAGATATTGTGGAATATGGGCTGGAAAGATTTTAAGAGCCAGAGTACCAGGATGTCTTACATGAGACAGTGTCTTCTACAAATGAGCAATGAAATCCCAGTAACATTGACATTTTATCAGAAATGAGATGTATCACAATGCCATTTTTATTTATTTCAATTTATTCTTTTGAGAATTTTCTATACGAGTACTATTTTTACATCATTCCCTCTGGTCTTGTCCCTCCAAACTTTACTATACCTGTCTCAAATTCATGGCCTCTTATTCTTTAACTTGATACACACACATGAATATATGCTATATGAGTTATATATGTATCACATACACATATATAATAAATGTAAAACTTAGAATCCATGCAGTGTGGCTCATAGGTGTTTAGGACTGCCCTCCAGGGATTGGATAACTTATCAGGCTCATCCTTGGAGAAGACTTCTTCCCTCACACAGCAGCCAATAACTGCCTAAGCTGTTCATCTAGAGATGAATTTTGTAAGATTTACCCCATCCATGTTTGTATATGGATACAAACACCTTAACTCTGGAAGGCAAAGAGCTTCAGTCTAAGATAGACTTGAAGTTTCTGTATGGGTAGAGGTGAGTAGCTACAGTTTTGTACGTCTTGAGTTTCAAGCTTCTGAGTCTGGAGTTTTCACTGTGTTTTTGGGCAGAAAACCCACTGGACATTCTATCATCAGTGTCCCATCCCTTGCTGCTGTTCTCATGGCCATGTATCTGTGTTCATTGGGTATAATTTTTCAGGTTTTGTTTAGGCAATCATACTTTTGAGATTTCCTGGGTGCAGATTCCTTCCCATAGTTAGAGGAGTCTGTCCTATATATGTAAGAAGAAAGTAGAAGGAAGAGTTTATGGGGGAAGAAAATGGGATTAGTGGGAGAAAAATAGAAATAACATGCATTATATACTTGAATAAAAATGTCCTTGTGAAATCCATCATTATGTGCAATGCCAATACAGTAGTAATTTTTTAGAAGACCAATTTGAAGGGCTTCATGCATTTTTAAAAGTCTCAAGTAATATCTTTAATTAATAATAAATAAGTAACAAATATAATCCTTTAAATTTTTCTTCAAAATGCTTGTATACTTATTGACTTTTGTCCCACAAATTATTAGAAAGATTAGGTATTTGGGCCCTAGGTTTTATTTATATGTTGGGTGAGCATAGTTTGAATCAAACCTTCTCCTTTTGTGTTTTAAGACAGAATGCCCAACCATCAAGTACAGACACAGGGAAAGGACAATGACAGTTGTTTTGTTTTAATTTTTACTGTTTTTTTTTAATTTCCTTTAAGGTGAATAAAGTAAGCCATGCATAGCTGCAAGGTCAGAGACTTTTAAATTTTATTTTAAAAAACTATTTTATTTTCCAATTTTGAGTGTTGCAGACTTCTTGTGTCTTTATACATTGAAAAAGGAGCTGTGAAACTTGATTGTAAGTGACTAGCTAGGAGCTGTTTTAGGCTTTGCAGGAAAGAGGTAAGATCAGGGCATCATAGTAGTAGAGCAAAGTCTAAGTTACTTTGTGGAAGAATTTCAGAATATACAGTTAGCTGACTGGAACACTTCACAATACAGACCTATTAGTAAAAAGAATAGAATCATTTTTTCAAGCTATTAAATTTCACTTAATTGAGTATTAAAGTTAGTTATTCCTTTTCAATTAAATGCTATTTTGTAGAGCCATGCTGAGCTTGAGACTGTAAAACGCAGGCTGCCATCTGTTCTTCACGGAAGAAGGGATTGTTGGTGCTTAGCTGTTGGTATTCATGACGATTCTTTGGAAGATTGTTACAAATGTAGATTCTTGGGCCACAGAGAAAAGATTTTCAATTCATTTTCCTGAAAGCCAAATAGATTGAGGTGTGAAAAGCTGCCCCAGTGAATGGGGAACCTTCACACCTTAACTCTGGAAGGCAAAGAGCTTCAGTCTAAGATAGACTTGAAGTTTCTGTATGGGTAGAAGTGAGTAGCTACAGTTTTGTACGTCTTGAGTTTCAAGCTTCTGAGTCTGGAGTTTTCACTGTGTTTTTGGGCAGAAAACCCATTGGACATTGTACCATCAGTGTTCCCATCCCTTGCTGCTGTTCTCACGGCCATGTATCTGTGTTCACTTTTGCTTCTTTTTTCTTAGGAAAGACTCTTTTTCTTTCTGGTGTGAATGGTAGCAATTGCAGCAGTCTCATACATGAGGGTGTGAGTTATACACATTTGCCACAATGCTAGGATTGTGCCCAACTAGGAGTCTAGATTCTATAACCATTTCCCTTTTCAGCTGAGGACTGAAAGGTTTAGAGTAAGGGGATTCAGGAAGATAGGCCTGAATTGTTGGCTGGGTACAAATTGGCTGTGGTTTGTTCTCTGTCTTTCTAATATTTTAGCTTTACCCCAATATCTGGCTCTGGGTTTTTATTATAATACCAAATAGAATTCATGTAATAAGTGCTCCCAAGGTGCTGCATCTAGTCATGAAAGTCTAAAGCTTTTTACCCACAAGATCACATGTATTCTGTTTATCTGTAGACAGGATCTCATTTTAACACATATGTCTCACAGTTGTCCCAAACACTGATCACAGTAAGCAAGTTTGATTACAAAAGCAGAAACAGCAGTTAGACTTATAATCTATTATTATCTTGCCAGAACAGCAAATTTTACAAGATTAGTCACTCTAAGAATAGTCTTGGGAAATGTCTGGTAGAAGGGCAGTGGGCTATACAAGTTTAGGGGCCTACATGTTAGAGGCATTGTTTGCTTTTTGGTCTCTCAAGCATAGTGACTCTAAATATAATGCTAACCACCATAGCAGCATTAGGGAAGCTGAGATCCACTCTTTAGAAATAGACACTTCTAATTCAACATATTCTGGTTATAGTTACCCCCCCTTTTCAGTTCCTTCTCCCATCCCCTCCCCTCTGAATTCACTCCTTTTCTGTCTCTCATTTGAAAAGAACAGGCTTCCAAGAGACAACAACCAAACATGACAAAATAAAATAAGATGAGGCAAAAACAATCATATCAAAGCTGGACAAGGTAATCCCACAGGAGAAAGAGCCCCCAGAGCACACACAAGAGTCAGAGACCCATTTATTCTCAGAGTCAGGTGTCCTATTAATATACTAAGCTAATAGCTGTAATATATACACAGAGGAACTGATGAAGACCCCTGTCAGCCATGTGTCTGCTGCTTCAGTCCCTGTGAGCTCATATGTGCCCTGCTTAGTGATTCAGAGAGCCTTGTTCTCCTGATGTCCGCCACCCCATCTTCTCACAATCTTCTGCCTCTCTTCTGTGAGGATTCCCTGAGCTCTGAGGAAAGGAATTCAATGAAGACTTCCAATTTAGACACTCTCTCCTCTTAATGTCTGTTTCCATATGCTTAAAAAAGTAAGGAGTCATAATGTTAATACCCGTGTAGTTCCAATAGTACAGCAATCAACATTGAAAAACAGAAAATTGTCCAAGTGGCTCCCACCCATTTTCTGCTTGGCTATCTAGAAAAGTACAAATTTCAGAAAAATAACTTGACTATAAAGAAAATCACTATATGAAACTGTTTAATAATTTGCTATTTGAATACATTTAAAAATCAAATCACCAATAACTTTTAAATTTTCACATTATATAATTTATTTTTGCTAATACAATTTATAAAAAAACATATATTTTAAATTATTTTTTCTTGACTGTATTTAGTTATTTCTGACTTACTCTGAATTGTTACTCTAACAAATTATAAATATATATCTTTCAGTATTGTAAGTAACATTTCAAAGATGCTTATGCTATTTAGGAAATAGAATAGTATTCTATGTTTTATTATATTTTGTTATGATTAGTACTGATAACTAAATTTATATATATATCTTTAAAAGGTAAATATATACAGGTTATGGTGATATAATCTATCATTCCAGCACTCACAAGGCTCATACAGCTGGACTGTCAGTTTCAGGTTACTTTGGGTTACATAGAAAAATAAAAAATATAAAATATATAAAACAAATGAATTATAGAAATTATAAAACATAAAAACTAGTTGGAAGATGGTGCCACCTGTCTTTAATCCCAGCACTCAGGTGGCAGAGGCAAGTGGAACTCTGAGTTCCAGGACAGCCAGGATACACAGGATACACAGAAACTCTCTCTCTCTCTCTCTCTCTCTCTCTCTCTCTGGTTTTATATATATATATATATATATATATATATATATATATATATATATATAATTAAATAAATGAAAACAAGCCATAAGCCTCAGGTCAGTAGAATATAAGTCTCAGTGGTAGAACACTTGCTAGCATTTGAAAAACCCTTGGTTTTATTTCCTAAACTGACAGAAAAGAAGAAAAGATAAATGACGACTTTAAATATGTGCAGAATCTGAACCTTAGCACTTCCCATTGGGACATGTCTGAGTTTGCCTCCTGGAGGGAAAGGACAGAGACCTGAGGAGCAAAGTTATTTTCTGTCATGAGATTGTAATGCCTGAATTTTAATCACCCATAGAGACCACCAGAGACGAATGTACAAAATGCAACAGCAAGGCTTACTGTCAGTGCAATACAAGCCTAGGCAAGGAGCTTGATCTCTGCATCACACCCCATGAGTGTGGTGTAGGAAAGAGCTGGACACCCCAGTTACACAAGCTTCTTATAGGCAAAGACCATGAGGCAGGGTTACTTGGGGTAGAGGCTGCAGGTATACTCTCAATGAACTTATGCTTAGGGGCTTTTTACAGCTTAACATTCCTGGACCTCACCTAGGTGTTGTGTCTGGCAGGTTTTTACTGCCTGAGGGGTGGACCATCCAGGTATCCTTAGATGGGCTTAGCTCATTCTTTCTTGGAACTGGGGAAGCCCCTGCCAGGAATGTGAAGCTGAACTTTATTTTAGTACAAAATGGCTACTCAAATACAAAATGGGGTTTCTTGAGCTAAGTTTACTCTCTTCAAGATACGTGACTGACTTCAGATGTGCAAGTGAGTCCAGATGAAATGAGATGGTCTGCTGGCCCTTTATTGAGTATGTAGTTTCATTGAGTGTGCTGTGTAGAGTTTTCCAAACTGTTAGAATTTATTGAGTAACAATGAATTCATAAGGCATGTCACTGTCATTGACGAAAAAAAGAATATGTGTAGATTCTGGTAAAGAGAGATTTCAGGCAGAAAAATTAAAAATATTGGAATAAGCAGCAGTTTGCTTAATTAGTGGCACACAGGGTACCTCCAAGAAAGCAACAGCAGTAGGCATGGGATACACGCTGAAGGTTTCCCAGTTCATACACATTCTTAAAGGTCACCTTATGGAAATAAGTTTTTCTAGAATCATCTAGGGATTTTGAGGAGGGACTTGCATCAAGTCAATTCTTCAGAATTAGTTCAGGATCAGATTATAGTGGGACTGGGGGAGAGAGAGAGAGAGAGAGAGAGAGAGAGAGAGAGAGAGAGAGAGAGAGAGAGAGAGAGAGAAGTTAATGGCAATGAAGAGGGTGATGGAGGGCTCGGCTCCACCTTCCTCTTCCAAGGAAGGAACTTGGAAGATAGATGGATAACGTGTCCAGTATCTCGGAATGAAGTCTGCAAAGCAGATAATTACTCTGAAGGACAGACAAGCATAACGTAGGGGTGTCAGCTTGTGGTCAGATGCTCAGGAATAGTTTGGCACCACTAGCAGATTATAACTGCAGAGGTACTTGTATGGTTCTGAAACACCTCTTTCATTTATAAGGTAAGATTCATTGCTAAATTATCTAGCAGTGAGACATCTTCTTGGAAGAAAGTAGCCATGCTAGGAGGCAGCACGTGCATCACTGGATGTTTCAGAGCACCTGCCAAGGCCTGTGTTCATAGTTACACGGGGCTGAAGTCTTCCTGACTACTGTCACCTTGGTCATCAGTTCTGGCTCTGGTCCTGGATTCCTTGCATGTGAATTCTGTACTTACTGTTTACTGGATATGAGATATCACACTCAAATTCTATGAACCTGTTTTGTTTTTGTAAGATGACGATAATAACAATGTTCATAATACAGGGATTATATGATAATCATATGTGATTGTAGGGTGTGTACACACAGGGGCTGGGGTTACCATGATTGTGTTGGGATTGTGACATTTAATGTTATATGACAAATTGAACAGGGTAAAGAACCTGAAGAGGTGGTGGAACATTATTTCTGGGTGTCTGTGTAGTAAAAGAGACTAATGTTTTAGTCAGTGGACTGAAAGAAGAAAGTCCGGGTTTACCAGTGTGGAAGCATCACCCAACCTAATGAAAGCCTGGATAGATCAAAAGACAAAGAAAGGGTGATACTTTTGTTCTCTTGCCCTTCCTGTTTGAGGTATCCATTGCTTCTTCCTCTTGGGTGTTGGCTTTCCTACACAACCAGGCTGGGATGTATTTCTGACTTTAGGTCTCTACAGCTTCCATCTTCCTCGGCCTCTATAGTCACAGGTCCAACTCTATAAGTCTCATCTAACACTCTGTCACTATTCCAAATAAGTCGTGTTCATTATATTCCTCTGAAGGAGCCTGAGTAATGTGATCCTCAAGAGTTAGTTCCGGTCCTTGATGAAGTGACATCAGTAATCAACGCTGATGTGATTCCATATTTCAGAATGGAAAAGTGAGTGATGAGAACTCCCAGATCCTGATTCAGTTGGTTTCATCCTCCTCTTTATCAAGTGATTCATATTGGAGTTCAGTAATATCCAATATCCGTTCTTCTCACTACAGCTCTGAGGGCTGCTTATTCTGTATTCCACATTGATGATGATTTAGTTTGCAATTATCTGAAAACTTTCTGTTGCTGAATTTGGTAAAAAAAAGAACACCCAGAGATTCCATTTCCTGTGACAAGGATATCAGGTGTGTCATTATATGTATTTAGGATTTTGGTAACAGAGTCAGAAATTAATTGGCACTTTCCACTTCCTTCAGCACAAACCAGGTTCAAAAAGTTCAGGAGTCTTAGCTGAGGTCATCCTCGTGGATTCCTGGAATTCCCTACTATCAGGTTTTCCCGTAACCCCACAATGGCTCCCTCTATCAGAATATCTTTTCTGTTGCTCTTCTACTTCATCCCTCCCACCATGACCATCCCATTCCCTCATGGTCTCATCCCCCATGCCCTCCCTTTACTCTCCCCTTCCAAATTTACCAGAAGATCTTATCCCTTCCTCCTTCCCAGGGTGACAATTTGTAGCCTGGTCTGTTTGTGGGACCCTTGGCAGTGGAACCAATATCTATCCCTGGTGCATGATGTGGCTTTTTAAGCCTACTTCATATGGTAGGACACCTTGTTCAGCCTTGATGTGGGGAGGGGGAGCTTGGTCCTGCCTCAGCTGAATTTATCTTGTCTATTGACTCCCCATGGAAGGCTTTACCCTATCTGAAGAGTGAATGTGGTACAGTGGGGGAGAAAGAGGTGGGGGAGAATTAGAAGGAACTGTGGTTAGTATATAAAATGAATTAATAATAATAAAAAAGTTCAAGAGAAGGCGTGAGGATCAAAATTCTTCTGAACATTGCCAGCTGCTAAGAGCAACTCATCTCTTCCTGACCCCATATTCTGTCTCCTGGGATACCCTAGACCTTTCCTTCTGACCTTCTATCCTAAGCCTACTTATTCGTCAATGATTGACATGTATGGACTTCAGGGAGTGTTTGAGGCCGGGCTCTAAAACACATTCCCTATGTGTCTCACAGTTCCATCATCATTCGGTATATCCGAATGTAAAATGATCATCTATCTTATGAGCGGTTATGTTTCTGAACCTCATTATTGGTTAATGTCTCTGTCTAACATACTCCCATAAGCAGCCAAGCTCTCAGACATGCTCTCAGATCACCATGCAACATTTAAACAGCCTAGTTGGTTGAACAATAAACTTTAACTCCTGTTACTGTAGAAGGTGAGAAACCCAAAGCTCAGTGCTGAGCATCTAGTATCTGATGATGGCCAACCTATTGAACAATGAATTAGCACCTTCTTATGGTGTCCTCATTAGAAGTGCAGATGGAGAAAGAACACAAATCATAATAATTGTAATATCATTCTTTCATTAGATTGTGAGATGTTTTGTAGCTTAATTATCTCCTAAAGGTTGCCATATCTAGTAAGGATTTTAGATTCAGTCTGTGACACCACGTCTATCCAGTCTAGTCTTTTGCTTATCCTCATCCAATGCCGTTGTTTTCTTTTTAGATCTCACTATGCATAGAGAATCCCAAGAAATAGCCTGGTTATCATGTTCCATCTTGTACATTTTCAGCCTGCATCACATGTCCCTGCTAGGGTAACAGAAGATTCATGTATGTAGTTGCTCTGAACTATTGTGCCTACCTTTCATTTAGAGGAAAAGATGGATTGCCATCAGTCCAGAGACACTGAGAGAATTCCAAGTTGCAAGAATAGTATCTTATAACCCAGTGATCAGTTCTTCTGTTTCAGGCTGGGAGGACAGAATTATTTTCTGTATCCACTGCAATTTATTGATTGTGTTATATGGTGGCTGCTGGTTGGTTAGGATGAGAGTATAACCAGAGGATGCTATTTGGAGATCCATATGGGTTAAAAATAACAACTGTGTCTCATATTATAAGGTTATCTAGTTGATCTGGAGTCCTTAAGTTTTTCTTTGAAAATTCTTTTCACCAGGTTGTGCTTCTCTACCTGTGGAGTCAGCTTCTTCAGACTGAACCAGTCTTAGGCTGGAAGTACTAGTAAAGAAACTGATGAATGAATAAATAAATACATGTTGTTAGTTTTTTGCACGTGGCATGTGAATGGAATCTCAACACCGGAATCTAGATTCCACACTAGAGTTTATTAGCAGAACAGCAGGCAGAGGTGCGGGACGAAAGGGAGCTGGGGAAGAGAGAGAGAGGGAGGGGGCTTGTGTGAGCACTTTCTTTAAGAGAGTGGGTGGGCCCATGTTTGTATAGCCACACCCAGGGGCTTAGTTGCAACTCTGTTACATTCCAGGTGAATGCGGGCCTTGGGAATGCTTACACATGTATGTTGTTTATGCCAAATAAATACATACTTGATATTATTTCTTAAATATTACAACTACTATATATTATTATATTGTATCAGGTATTTTAAATATTCTAGAGATGACCAAAATATATTTAAGAAAACAGAAGTAAAATGTCATTTTATAGAATGACTGGGACATCTGTGGATTTTGTATCCACAAGCAACTGAAGGGTTGAGTGGGAGCCTAGAAGTCATCCCTTGGGGATACTGAGGAATGAGTGTTTATATTTCAACAAATGGAAAGAAATAAAAACTATCTCTTAGGTTTGCTGACTAGGATCACAATAAGTGTTACAACTTACTCTCTTCAGGAAACTACCAAGGCTCACTAACCTAGAATTAGTGTAAAAGTAACTGTCCAACAGATGTTACATGTTCTTTCCTGAGTATATTGTCATGACTCTGTGTTTATAGCTCTGTTTAGTAATTAAGGGTGTGATTCGTGTTTTGTCATTGTTTCCCTTGCACCAAAATTAGGTCAGGTGCAGCAGAGATGCTGAATAAATACTTATCCTTGCCAAATCCACTTACACTATGGCAGATAAATAATGGGTGCCTCTCTTGATAGCCTTTTATTCAGTTTACACTTATTCTAACAGAATTGCTATTCTTTCCTTGGATATTTCTTTTTACTCTGAATGCAGCTGAAGTAGCAGAATGGACATTGCAAGATAAATGATCTAGGAGTGACTGCTGGACTATTTCCATTATGTCCACTGCTATCAGTTTTCTACATACATAGTTTCACTTTCCTATAAAATTATGGTTGTTTCCAAAATGTGAGAGTCTGTGCCTGTGCATACGTAGTTTAGATGTAAATGTGTGTGCATGAGTTAGTGTGCAAGTATACACCATACACTCAGGCAAATGTAGGTAGTAAAAAGACTCAGATTGGCAAATAATCTCCGAACAAAATTCCACGTTTAGTTTTCATTTCTTTCTGATATAAAGAAACACCAGGATGAGTCAGCCTTGGTAATTGTGGACTATTAACCACATTTGATAGGAAGAACAAGATACCACCTATGTGAACCCTTGGAATTGTATTAATTACAGAGTCATTACCAGGCTCCAGAACAGGGCATGAAGATTTTGCTGTTGACAACACAAAATCAAATGCAGCCCCATCAGATGCTCTTCTAGGATCATCTAATTATACCATGTGACCTGGCAGCCTGTTAGGAAGCTGATCTATGGGAAGAGCTCTAGGGTAAGTCAGTTCTGCTTGAAGTATATGCACATTATCTACCTGTCTGTAATTGTAATTATGAGGGGAGAAATCAACAAATCTGTGACGAAAGCAATCACTGCCTCGAGTGTTTCCTAAGGCACTCAGTGTATTTTCTACTTATTACATTTTAAGAAGAATGGAAAAGATAAGCTAACAGAAAAAAATGAGTAAATGAAGATGTAAGGATGATTTAAGTGGATTTATTTTTTGAAATCTTAATTTAAATTCTGTGAAAATGTCAATTACTTACATTGAAACATGTGAACTGATTTTGATAATCAAAACACACACATCCCACAGCACCCATGTCAAGCACTGAGTACTACCCTCTGTCTACCTATAGTCATCACCCCTTATACCCCATTGTATATAGTGATTTCCTAATCCATAACGCTAACTTGAGACTAGAATTCTTTTGAAAGGACAAATTCAGACAAAGTACCAGGTAAAATGAATATAAAAGTCAACTGGGCTCAGAAATCTTCTATAAAGCAAATTTATTAGGTAAATGTGAGTTGATTTGATTTTGACAGTGAGAGAAATGGAGAGATACGGAAGGGAAATCAATATAAAGGCACGTTAAGTGATTTTCATTTTTCTGATGACTAAGGATGTTGAGCAGTTCTTTAAGTATCTTTCAACCATTGGATATCCTTCTATTGATAATTCTTCATTTAGTTCTGTACCCCATTTTTTAATTGAATTATTTGATTATTTGATCCCTAGCTTCTTTGAGTGCTTTATATATTTTAGAGATCAGCCCTTGGTCAGATGTAGGGTTGCTGAATATCTTTTTCCATTTTGTAGGCTGTCGTTTTGTCTTATTGACCACACTCTTTGTCTTACAGAAGCTTCTCAGCTTCAGGAGGTTCCATTAATTAATTGTTACAGTCAGTGTCTGTGCTTCTGGTGTTATATTTAGGAAGTGGTCTCCTGTACTAATCTATTCAAGGCTCCCCCCACTTTCTTTTCTATCAGGTTTGATGTAACTGGGTTTATGTTGAGGTCTTTGGTCTACCCTGGATTTGAGTTTGAACAGGGTGATAGGCATGGATCTATTTGCATTTTTCTTTTTCTTTTTCTTTTTCTTTTTCCATGTTCTTGCTATTATGAATAATGCTGCTATGAACATAGTTGTGCTAATGCTTTTGGGGTGTGAATGTGTGTTTCTAGGGTATATGCCCAATAGTGGTATTGCTGGATCCTTGGGGAGATTAATTCCCAGTTTTCTGAGAAACCACCATACTCCATTCCAGAGAGGCTGAACAAGTTTACACTCCCACCAACAATGGAGGAATGTGCCCCTTGATCTGCATCCTCTCCAGCATAGGCTGTCATCTGTGTTTTTGATCTTAGCCATTCTGACAGGTGTAAGGTGGTATCTCAAAGTTGTTTTGATTTGCATTTCTCTGATGGCTAAAGATGTTGAGCATTTTTTCAAGTGTCTTTCAGCCATTTTTAATTCTTCTGCTGGGAAATTCCTTTTTTAGTTCTGAATCTTTTTTTTGATTGGATTATTAAGGCTTTTGAACTCTAGTTTTTTGAGTTCTCTATATATTTTAGAGATCAGTCCTCTGTCACTTGTAGAGTTGTTGAAAATCTTTTCCCTTTCTGTAAGCTGTTGTTTTGTTTTAATGACTGTGTCCTTTGCCTTACAGACACTTCTCAGTTTCAGGAGATCCCATTTATTGATCATTGTTCTTGGTGTCTGTTTTACTAGTGTTATATTTAGGAAGTGGTCACCTGTGCCAATGTGTTGGAGGGTATTTCCCACTTTCTTTTCTATCAAGTTCAGCATAGATGGTTTTATGTTGAGGTCTTTGATCCACTTGCATTTGAGTTTTGTGCAGGATGATAGGTTTGGATCTATTTGCATTTATCTGCTTACTGCCATCCAGGTATGCCAACACAATTTGTTGAAGATACTATCTTTTTTCTGTTGAATATATTTGACCTCTTTGTCAAAAATAAAATGTTCATAGGTTTTTAGGTTAATGTCTGGATCCTCTATTGTATTCCATTGATCCACAAGTCTGTTTTCATTCCAGTACCAGGCTGTTTTTATTACTGTAACTCTATAGTATAACTTAAAGTCAGGGATAGTGATACCACCTGAGGTTCCTTTGTTGAGCAAGATTGTTTTGGTAATCCTGGCTTTCCTGCTATTCTAAATATAATTTAGTATTGTTCTTTCAAGGTCTTTAAAAAATTGTGTTAGGATTTTGATGAGAATTGCATTGAATCTGTGGATTGCTTTTGGTAGAATTGCCATTTCTACTATGTTGATCCTCCCTTTCCAAGAGCATTGAGATCTTTCCATTTTCCAATATCTTCTTCAGTTTCTTTCTTCAATAACTTAAAGTTCTTGACATACAGGTCTTTTGCTTCTTTGGTTAGAGTTACTCCAAGCTATTTGATGTTATATACAGCTATTATAAAGGGTGAGGTTTCCTTGATTTTTTTTCAGACCATTCATTATTTGTGTATAGGAGGGTTATTGATTGTTTTGAGTTAATCCTGCCGCATTGCTGAAGGTGTTTGTCAGCTGTAGGAGTTCTCTGGTAGAATTTGGGGGGGGGTCACTTATATATACTATTATATCATCTGCAAATAGAGATAATTTGACTTCTTTTTTTTCCAGTTTGTATCCCCTTGATATCCCTTTGTTGTCTTATTTCTCTAGCTAAAACTTCAAGTATATTAAATAGATATAGGAAGAGTAGACAGCCTTGTCTTGTTTTTGATTTTAGTAGAATCATTTTGAATTTCTATTTATTTTAATGTTGGCTGTTGGCTTGCTTGTATATTGCCTTTACTTTGTTTAGGTATGTTCTTTGCATCCCTGACATTTCCAAGACCTTTATCAAGAAGGAGTATTGGATTTTGTCAAGGCCTTTCAGCATCTAATGAGATGATCATGTGGGTTTTTTTTTAACATGTTGTTTATATGGTGGATGATATTGTCAGATTTTCATATGTTAAAATATCCCTGCATTTCTGAGATGAAGCCTACTTTGTCATTGTGGATGATTTTTTGATATGTTCTTGAGTTCAGTTTGCTGGTATTTTACTGAGTATTTTTTTCATCAGTGTTCATGAGAGAGATTCATCTATAATTCTCTTTCTTTGTTGCATCTTTGTGTGGTTAGGGTGTCAGGGTGATTGTAGCCTCATAAAAAGAGTTTGACAGTGTTCCTTCTGTTTTCATTGTGTGGAACAATTGGAGGAGTATTGATATTAGAATTCTGCTCTGAATCTGTCTAGTCCTGTTTTTGTTTGTCTGTTTTTTTGGTCGTGTGTAGTTACTTCTGACTACAATTTAGTGACTTTTAATACATCTATTAGGTATTTTAGGTCTAGATTTATCTCATATTCATTAAATTATTTATCTAGTCTTGATTTAGTTTTGTTAAATGGTACATATCCAGACAGTTGTCCATTTATTTTATTTAGGTTTTCCAATTTTGTGGAGCACAGGTTTTTGAAGTATGATGTTTTGAAGTAATGATTCTCAGGATTTCCTGGGTGGCTATTGTTATGTCCCTCTTTTCATTTCTGATTTTGATAATTTGGATATTCTCTCTCTGCCTTTCGGTTTGTTGATCTTGTTGATTTTTCTCAAAAAGTCAACTTTTGTTTTATTGATTTTTTAATATTGGTTTTTTTCTTTCAATTTTACTAATTTCAGCCCTAAGTTTGATTATTTTCTGCCTTCTGCTCCTTCTGTGAGTTTACTTCTTTTTGTTCAAGAGTTTTCAGGTGTATAGTGAAATTTGTGTGAGATTTTTCTAAATTTTTTATGTAGGCACTTAGTACTATGAACTTTCTTCTCAGTACTGCTTTTATTGTGACTTATAAGTTTTGGTATGTTGTGGATTCATTTTTATTGAATTCTAGGAAGCCTTTAATTTTTTTCTTTATTTCTTCCTTGACCCAGATGTGGTTGGGAGTTGTTCAGTTTTAATGAGTTTGTAGGCTTTCTTTAGTTTGTGTTGATGATAAACTCTAACTTTAGGTGGTCAAACCTTTAGGCCATGGTAGACCAATAGGATACAAGAGATTATTCCCATTTTTTTTTATTTATTCCTGTTTGATTTATGTTTGAGTATGTCATCAGTTTCAGAGAAGGTTCATGGGGTACTGAGAAGAATGTATATTCCCTTGTCTTGGGGTGGAAAGTTCTGTATATATCTATTAAGTTCATTTGAGTCATAACATCTGTTAGACCCTTTATTTCTTTGTTGAGGTTCTATCAGGTAGACCTGTTCATTGGTGAGAGTGGAGTATTGAAATCTGCAACTATTAATATATGTGGTTTGATTGTGATTTAAGCTCTAGTAATGCTTCTTTTACATATGTGGGTGCCCTTGTATTTCGGTCATAAATATTAAGGATTAAGATTTCATCTGGATGATTTTTTTTTCTGAGATGAACATATATCGACCTTCCAGGTCTCTTTTGATTGATTTTTGCTTGAAGTCTATTTTATTAGATATTAGGATAGTTACAACTGCTTGTTTTTTTGTTTTTTTTTTTTTTTTGGCCCATTTGGAAAAATATTTTCCCAGCCCTTTACTCTGAAGTAGTGTCCATCTTTCTAGCTGAGGTGTGTTTCTTGTGTTCAGTAGAAGAATAGATCTGATTTTCCTATCTATTCTTTTGGCCTGTGCGTCTTTATAGAGGCATTGAGTCCATTGATATTAAGGAATATTAACGATCAGTGACTGTCATTCCTGTTATTTTTGTGGTTGTGTGTGTTTCCCTTTTAAGGATTTTGTGTTGTGGGTCTGTCTATTGCTTGTGTTTTGTAGGTGTGTCTAACTTCCCAAGGTTGTTCTTTTCTCTCTAGGGCTGTCTGTAGGGCTGCATTTGTGGATAGATATTGTTTAAATTTGGTTTTGTCATGAAATATCTTATTTAATCCATTCATGATAATTGAGAGTTTTTCTGCATATATTACTCTGGGCTGGTATCTGTGATCTCTTAGTGTCTGTATAACATCTGACCAGTACCTTATGGCTTTTATAGTCTCCACTGAGAAGTCTGGTGTTATTCTGATGGGTCTGTCTTTATAAGTTACTTGACCTTTTCCCTTTGCAGTTCTTAGTATTCTTTATTATGTATGTTAGGGTTTTGATTATTAGTTGGTGAGCAGACTGGGTTTTTTTTTTTTTGTGTGTGTGTGGGTGGGTGGGTGGGGAGTCTATTGTATTTGGTGTTCTTTAAGCATCTTTTTTCTTCTTCATAGATATTTTCCTTTTTAAGTTGGGAAAGTTTTCTTCTATAATTGATGAATATATTTTTCTGTGCCTTTTAGCTGGTATTATTCTTCTTTTATTCTCATTATTCTTAAGTTTGGTCTTCACATAGTGTCCCAGATTTCCTGGACACATTGTGTGATGACTTTTTTGACTTTGGTGCTTTCTTTGACTGAGGATACTCTTTTCTCTATTGTATCTTCCATGCAAGAAACTCTCCCATCTCTTGCATTCTGTTGTTATGCTTGTATCTGTAGTTCCTGTTCATTTACTCAGATTTTTCATTTCCAGCTTTCTGCCAGTTTGTGTCTTTCTTGTTGCTTCTATTTCAGTTTTTAAGTCTTGAACAGTTTCCTTCACCTGTTTGATTGGTGTTTCTTGGTTTTCTTAACATTCCTTAAGGAATTTATTGATTTTTTTCAGGTATTTTGTTTATCTTTTCTACAATTTTTTAATGGAGTTTTTTAATATTAAAAATTATGTTTTTTGTTTTAATTTTAACAAAATTAATTTTGTTAAATCTCTATATCTTTTATATCTAAATATTCAAGTCTTACTGTTTTATGTTTTAGATCCACTAGTTTCTAGTGGTGCCATCTTGTTCTTCATACTGTTGAATTAATTTTTTGCACTGGCATCTACCCATCTCTTTCTCCAGTAGGTGCAAGCATTGTCTGTGTTTCAGGGAGCTGTTTTTGGTTCAGTATGTGCTATTGGTGCAGTTGGAGCTCTTGGAAAAATTAGAACAAGTGGCTTCTGTGTCTGAGCAGTTGAGGTCTCCAGGAGATAGATGGGTTTGGGTGATGGAGTAGGGCTTATGGGCTAGAGGGTCCAGGGAGGGCCAGTGATACTCAGGCTTGCCCACAGGAGTTTTGCTTGCTTATGTGCAGCTGGACCTATGATGGGCTTGGAGGTCACAGTTTGTGCCCTGTTGCCCAGACTTTGAGGCTAGCCTGGCTTGCCATTTGGGAGGAAGAAAACTCATCTCTTTTGATGGGGTTCTCTAGAGTCTGTGTCAGAGAAAGCTGCTATGGCTGGAGTCTTTATGGGTTGGAGGGAGGATAGTTTGTGCCCTGTTTCCCAGACCTGGAGACTTATCATTAACTTCTAAAGCTTATGATCAAATTAATAGGCAGCAACATTTTAGGCATACTCTACCACTGATCTCCATTCCTAGATCAACAGAATTGTCTGTAAATATGGCAAGTGGAAAGCCATATCTCATCAGTGGACAGAGATGAGAACGAGGCCATCTGCACTTACATGGAGCCTTTAAACTACATCTTGGTCCTTGAGTATGAGCAGGAAGGAGGCAGATGGCGACTTCACACAGGAGACAACAGGCCAGAGGCAGAGTCAGGGAACACTTCTTAGAGGTTGAGCTTTGGATGTCAAGAACCAGTGAGAAAAATTGATAATGGGAAGATTCAGGAAAGTGTAAAATTCATTATCTTTTCTTAGCACACTCCTCACGGTTGTGACAGACACTTGACATAAGTGACTGGTGGAAGGAAGAGATTTCTTCTGGCTTATGGTTCAGAGGCTACAGTCCATGGTTGGGAAGAAAGCATGGCTACAGTGGTGGTTTTCTTTGTACAGCCACCAGGAGACAGAGAAACAGAATGCCAGTGTTTAGATGCTTTCCTCTTTTCTCTCTTGACTTCAGTATCCACACCTATTGGATGTGATGATGCCATTATTTTTCAGTTATGTTTCTCTGTACTTCATTAAAACAGTTAAGTTGACAATTGGAATTAACCACTGCACAGGCCAAATGAAGCTCTTATGAAATGTTGGCTGTAAAGGAAGTAATCTACATCCTGAGCAGGTGTATAGGAATCACCAAAGATTAGCTAATATGCAGAAAGTTATAGTAAGTAATTTAACATGTGTGAAATATTGCACATGTTCATACCCTTTTCACATTTACTGATGATACATTCTATTGTTCCTTCACACTTAGGGAATATACTTGACATTTTAAAAAATGTACTTCATAACATTATAATTGCACAATTGGGTGACAAAATGTAGATTCATTTTGGTAATTGACTCTTCATCTGCAGCATTTATGACAGTCATCTTAATATAGCTCATTTAAATACTCTCTAAAAGCAATGTCAGTCAATGCAGTTTATAAAAATCACTCTACACAGCCCATTGAACCCATCTCTAGTGGAGAAGAACCATATCTGCAGACACTGTGGTGGAAGAGCCCCTGTTGTCTAATTGTGTAATTGATGTGTCAAACCTCTCTCCTTTGCTCTAGCTCATATTTTGTGCCCCTCTATGAGGAAACAAAATCAGTGAGGCAAAACACAAGCATCTTGGTGTAGGGGCCCAGTAGCAGCAGGCACTGCCAAGCTCACCATCAATAATGTGGCCGTTTGTTTTCAAATGGCTTTGTACTGATCATGCAGAACACTTTAAATGTATATAACTTTCTGCACAGTGGTCTGAATTCAAGTGGAGGATGGCAGCTGGTGAGCAGCGGGATGCTAGAATGTCTTGTCTAAAGAGTATCTTATGAAGTGGTTTGCATCTGATTGTGGTGTGCCTTTTATAGTAAGTGAGGACACAGTGCTTGTCGAAGCATGAAGGTAAAAACATAGGGTACATCAGGGATTCATGCCTAAGATCCTATAATTTCACATCTAAAAAATATGACTTTATCTGTTAAAATGGACCAATAACTCACAAAGCCTTCCCATAACTGTGTGTGTATTTATTCATACAAATACAAAATTCATATGAAAACATTTAATTAGATTATGCTTCCTGGCTGAAGTCATAAGTTGTCACATGAAAAGCTCAGTAGGAGGTATGGGTACCCTCTATGAGTTGACGATCAGAGATGTCCTGTAGAACCTCCTCCCCAAACAATACAAACAATTTTGATTGTTTTTGGTTACCTACCAGAACCTGGTGACAAACAGTCAGCCAAATATAAAAGCCAGTTGGCAGTATCATCTACAAGTTTAGAAAATGGTTTAAGAATAACTCCACACATGGGAATATAAACTGAAGTGGAAATAATGGTAAAGAATCAGTTTTAAAAACAAAGGGGGAAACTATTATATATTATCTTGTTTATACATGAGTATTAGGAAATACTCCTTTGATCCAAAAGAAACACAAACTCTTACTGTAAATTATATTTTATATAGATGTAGTATTTTGTGTTGTGTAATGTAATATGGCAGAGTTTGGCTAGAAAGGCAGAATCATTAGGATATTTATGACATGGAATGTATTTTATGTTAAATATCATAATAGGTTATATGTGACATGTGAATTATGTGTAGTATATGCACCATATGATATAATGTACAAGGGATTTATCACAGAACATATAAGACCTAGTTTAAGTATTATCAGTATCCATAAGACCTTGTCTTTCCAAGTGACAGTAACTGGGAGAACAAGGAGAGAATGACGGAGAAGGGAATACAAATGTGACCCATGCACATCAACTGGAACCCTCCAGGATGGCCTGGACCATGGCTCGAACTTCTAGCATATTTAGCATGAATGACCTGCAGGAGAAAATGGTCCTTCTTCTAGAAGTACAATATAAGCATGGATAGGACTTAGAAAAGCACCTAGTACACCTATGGCTGCTGCTTCATTTCTGCCTTTTAAACCTTTCATGAGAGGTTTTCCAGTCTACCTCATGAGAAAGATTCTGAAGGGGGAACTCTATGCACCATGCCCAATCTAGACAAGTGGAAACATTTTAAGACCACCCCACTCCACATTTTTCAGCCTTGACACCAATAAATACTCTATTTGGGTGCACATGTATGATGGTATGTGGATTCCAGAAATCAACACTGCAATATCTTTTATCATTTTTTCCTTCTCATGTTTTGAAATAGGGTCTCTCATCAACTCTGGGGTTCAATGATGTGGTTTGAGTGGCTAACCAATAAGCTCCATTGATTCTCCTCTTTCTGTTTCTCTATTGCTGGGACTATAGACACACGCTGTATGCCTAGCATTTTTAAATAGATATTGGGGATTAGGCACAGCTTGTCATGCTTTTATAGTAAATATTCTGTTAACCAGACTGTCTCTTGGCCCTCAACTAAAGACACATATCCAAAATAGTAACATAAATTTTTTTTGTCTAACATGTTACAGTTATCTAATGTTCAATAAAAAGCATGCTATAACAACACCTTTAACATACAAAAGAAAGCAATATTCATGTTTTTTCTTTGTATAAGGCTTATTATTCTAAGTAACAACCTTAAAAAGTAATGCTGAGACACAAACTACTATAAATATTATATGGCAGCTGATAGAGGAATGTGAGGAGGTATTAATATCTACAAAATATTAATGTTGCAATAATTAAAAATTATAGTTGTTAAGTGCTCATCTGCAACTGGTCATAGGATCATCGCTGATATACTGACTACCCTTTCTTAATTTCCATTGCCTCCAACTACCCTGGCATCTTACATACTAGATGGTATATTATTAGTCCTTCATGAATTGGGTTATTATAGTCTTTACATAGAATCAAGTCAAAGGACATGGGCACAATTAAATGCCATCCTAGGATATCTGTATTTATCATATTTGTAGTTGCATACTGAGCTCCAGAGCTGTGCTTTTTATTTGCTTTCACACCAATATCTGCAACTCGGATTGAATATGGTGTCACATTTCCTTTTGGATTTAGGTTGAAAGAATCAGTTCCAGTGTTCCTATGATAATCAGCTAAGTCCACAGATGTGAGCATTCAGAGTAGTTTACCCAAGGAGTCATGTCTCTGGATCTTTCATGATGTGACAGTCAGAACGTTGGTTGGATGTAGAGTGATGATGGAAAGTAGGGTAGAGTATCAGACTCAGAAGACTTGGAAGAAGGATTGTTGTAGTCATATGTTTAAGGGCAGTCTTGGCAACGCAGAAAGACCCATGTCAAAAAATTTAAAGATGCACCAGTGTGTCAGTTAAGATGACATCTGTGTATGGAATTATATGTACTCAAGGCACCAAGGTAATGGTAAAAAGATTGATACAGATAAATTGCATAAATAAAGTCCAGAGCTATACATCCAACACATGCATGTTGAAATTATTTCTGGACAATTTATCAATTTAATTCTACAAGAGAAAGCAATAGATCCAGACTAATTTTCCAGTGCGATAGAGAAAAACGTAACCTACTATTTGCCTTACCAGGTCATAATAAAAATTACATAAAATGCCCTACAGACTCAAGTTGAAAGCAAAGCTATAAAATTTCACAGGAAATTGAAACAGTATCTGTAATGTTGTTGTGGGTAAATATTTTTAGAATACTATTGAAGAAAGATGAGACAGTATATCTGATATGAATCAATGATATGTTTGAAGGGAGCAAAAGGCTCATAATGGGAGAAAAATATAATACACTGATCTATTAAAGGACATGGGTACAAATTGTGAAAGGGCCTTGAGCATCAATAAAAAGAAACAAAACAATTCTCTAATAACTATATTGTATTTGAGTAAACCTCTTACACAAGAGAGATCATCAGAAAACAAGTTCATAAAAATATATTAAACACCTTAACAAGAAAATATATATAAGAAAATACTATTCATGTGTGAAAATGAATACAACTACAAAGACCAATGCTACCAAATGGCGATGGATGCCATGGAACAGTGATACTTTAGATAACACTGGGAATAAATAGCACTATCATCACTTGGTGATAAATTCTGTAGCTTCTTCTAACATTAAATATATATCTGTGATATGTAATGGTCTTTTCCTTCTTGTTTATTTATTCAAGAAAATTATAATTTACTTATGTAAAGACTTAACTACAAAAGTTTATAATAGCTATATTTGTAATAGCCCAAAACTAGAAATAACTCAAATGCCCATCTAAAGTAGGATGTCTTTCTGTATGCTGCAAATATCTTTGGTTAATAAAGGGTCTGTTTTGGCCTGCAGCAGAGGAGCTTAGAAAGAGGCAGAAAATTCAGCATAGATACAGTAGAGAGTAGGGGGTCAAGAGAGACACAATCCAGTCACCCAAGAAGCAAGTATAATGAAATACAAATAAGCCACAAACCACATGGCAAGACAGATTAATAGAAATGGGATGAGTTAAGATTCAAGAGCTAGCTAACAATAACACTAAGCCATAGGCCAAGTGGTATGTAATTAATATAAGTCTTTGTGTGATTACTTGGGGCTAAGCAGCAGTGGGACTGTGAGCCTGTTCAAACCTCAGGCCTAGGCTGGAACAGACAGGTCAGAAACTTATTATGCCCATCAAAAATGGGTGAGTAAACAAAACCAGAATGTCCATACAAGTGTGTGGTTCATCAATAAATCAGAATAAATAACTGATAAGGTGAAACAAAGGGAAAAATTCTAAATCATCATACTGCATGAAATAAATAAATGCAAAGTATATGCTATATAATTCTATTTATATTCAACTCAGAAGATGATATTTATGTTGACCATAAGCAAATAGCCAGTTGTTTTTTTTTTTTTTTTTTTCTCCAAGAACTAAGAGGGAAGTATTACAGAGAGCCCTGAGGACAAAGCTGATTAACTGTTATGTGTTTGAATTTTGGAAAGTGTTTCAATAGAAAACTAATCTTGAAAAAGTGAGTAGTATCTTCAGCAATAGAGATTTACCATCCAGTTATGGTAGATAATCAAGAATATTACCAATAGTTTTTGTTGTTTTGTATGACTTTGGGGCCCCCTGATGAGTGACAAATAGGGAGATACCTTTACACACACATACACACACACACATTATTATAATTATTTTATTTATCCTTAAAACTTAGCTTACAAGCTAGCAAATCTCTATTCTTTAAGGCGTTTTGATGATGGAAAGTTTTTTTTTTCTGGTTGTTTTCTTCTTGACTTGACAGAAGTGAGGTCATCTGGAAAAAGGGAAACTCAGTTGGGAAAATGTACATCAGACTGACCAATAGGTGTATCTGTGGGGCAGTTTCTTGATTAATGATTGATGTGGGAGGGCCCATTATACTGTGTGCAGTGAGTGCCACCTCTGGGCAAGGTGGACAAGCTGTAGAGAGTAAGCCAGTAAGTAGGTAACACTCCTCCTTGGTTCCTGCTCCAGGTTCTGACCTTGAACTTCTACCCTATTTATGTCAATGATGACATGTAACCTATAAGCCACATAAGCTTTTCTTCTCCAAGTTGGTTTTGGTCAGTGTTCTATCACAGCAACAGAGAACAAAACTACAAGATGCTTTGTGCATCCTTAGTTTTGTTAACACTCTCCATACTCTGTGATCTCCCTCACTAACCTGGCACCATCCACACTTAGAGCTTTAATCTGGATTACTCCTTACATTCTTTTGTATCCCCTGGGTTCTACTATTCCCTGAAATTATATTTTTTGTTTCAAGATCATAAGTTTTCATATAGCTTTTTCATAATTCTTCATTTTAGTAAGTCTTCTTCCACCCCATGATTTCTCCATTTCACATTTCTTTCCATGTTTGAATCTTCCTGTCTATAGTATCCCTCATCCCTGTTACTGCTGGACACTGCACTTTATATATAGTGCTGACCTGCCTGACTGATAAGATATATCCACTGGTGCAACAGTGGCTATATGTACTGGAAATAACCAATCACTTTCTACTTGGATATGAGACTTGCTCCTTGGGAGGACTTTTATTTCTGCTACTGTAAACCTAAAAACCCATGATTATAAACCCTGGGAGGGACCAAATCTGGTGTTATGTTAAATGTTCCTGCTGTCAAATCACCTTCTGACTATTTCTGTTTATACCCATAGATATTTTTGCTTTCAGCTTTGGTCAAATAAGTTTCTTTGTGAAGTGGGTAGTCGTTAATGCAGATACACTGGTCAAAGTGGCAAAGGTAACAAGTGCTCAGGAGTGGATGCTCAGGAGTGGATGAATCATTAGTATTAATCTCCCAAATCTGAAGTTGAGAGAACATTGCAGAACAGTGGGCAGAGAGAATGTAAGAGCTGAAGGAATAGAAGAGCTCTGAAGCAAAGACTTCTGATCAAACATATCTGCTATGCATATCAATTCATAGCACCCAGGGTTGTTTGGATAAGATCAAGCTAACTAAAATTCAATCATGGGCTGGGAAGGGGCTTCTTATGTTTCAGCCTTGTTGGAAAAGCTATTAGCAGTTGATGGAGAAACAGAAAGTTACTTTCTTTTGGGGATGTGGCTTCAGGTTGTGGTTCATGCCTTAGTGAATGGCCACATACTCATGTTCACATGTGTAACACTAAGTGTTATTAATAGCAAAAATGAATAAAAAGAAAGAGGCATGGAGCTGGTAAGGTGACAAGGTGGGGTACACTAGAGAGAGATGGGAGGAGGTAGTGGTCGATGGATATGATCAAAATATACTACATAAATATATAAAAGTTCACAGGATACGTGAAAAATTATTTAAAGATAAAATGTAAGATGCCTAAAGGAGTTCTTGACACACTGTAGGAGAGCCATCCATTTATACCATTTATAATCAAGGAGCAATTTTTAAAGTGGAGTTTCTTATTGCTGTTGAAGTGGTTAAGAGCACTGACTGTTCTTCTGGAGGACTTGAGTTCGATTCCCAGTATCCACATGGCAGCTAACAACTGTCTGTAATTCCAAGATCTGACACCCTTACATAGTTATACATGCAGGCAAAACACCAATTCACATAAAATAAGAATAAATATTTTTTTAAAAAGAAATGGGGTTAGCTGTCAATTCAAGCAGTCAGCCATGTAATCATAAGTCATTTACCACCTTTTAACATTTTAAATATTTTGAATACATAAATATATAGTACATGTTTACAATTAACCACTTAGAATGTCCCAGACATCATGAAAGTCAATTAATTTTTATAACCACATTTGTCTGATTTCTTTCTTGAATTAAGGCTCTACTGTATGAGCAAACAAAAATACATCCTATTTATTATAATGAAACTCTGATGACCTTGCAGACAGCTTTGTGTGTTCCAGCTATCCTGTGCACATGGGACAAAACAAATTAACACACGGTCACTACTGTCTGTTCATACAGCTATGAAGCAGGCCTGATCCTTTACACTTAGTCAAAGTTGTCCATACAGAATCTGTTGTTCTTCCTCATTTCTCGTGTTTACATTTAGTAGATTAAGACCAGAAGTGACTTCTCACACATGTTGTGTGTCTGTTGGGGCATGGGGGAGGGTTCTGGTCAGTTTCAGCATGACTGTGGTAGGGTATCTTTTGTATAGAAAGGTGATTAGACACAAGCAACCTCCTTATGCTATAAGGTCAGCCATATTTATATTTTTGCAAAGAGTAAGTGTTGGGATGCGGTACATGTAGGGACACACACACATACACGTTTGTGTGTTACAACTTGCAATTTTCAGAGAAGCTGAACTTCCGTCTTGGAGTGATTGAACAGAGTGTTCTGAAATTATTCTTGTGTAGAAGGATATGGAAAAGGGCAGGGTTGAGAGTCATCAGTAACAGCAGCAAGGCCCCAGAAACCAGTGGGGATGACTGGCTGACTAGTGAGTAGGTGGAGCACAGAGCAGGGTTCACTGATGCTGACCTGAGAGTCTGCAGTGAGTTCCCTGTATGAGTCAGGCTGGCTCTGCATTTTCTGTCCTGAAGCTGTTTTCTTTTTTTTTTTTTTTATCAAGTATGGTGTTTTATTTTTGTTCTTTTAATCATGAGACCATTACTATAAGAGTGTAACAAGAAATAGATGAATTTTAGCAAGAACAAAAGACAGTGTGAGAGATGCCATCTTCCCTTGGGCTAGTCAACATATTGTGGATGGTTGCAGTGTGCCCAATGCTGTGCTTTATACTGAGTATATCTTTTTTTTTTCTTCCTTCTTTATTTTGTATTTATCAAAAAAAACACAGTAAAAAGAATTTAAAATGTGGAAGAGTTAACAATAACTATACAGAGGATAAGAATGATAGGCATGGCTTATCAAGGGAAGAAATACAAATAAGATAGCTACACCTATATTTTCTTTGTGTTCATCTTTCCCTCTGAATTTTTTTTTTTTCATCCCTGTATATCCTCACTCAAGGTCTCCTCCCCCTCCCAACACATCTGGTCACTTCCCTCCTCTGCAACTCCCCATCCCCTCCCCGGGCAGGGAGCAGACAGTCTCATGGTCCCACCGACCCAGCAACACTTAGATCAGTCTCCACTTCTGGCCAAATCCAGTTCTTTCCCCCCTCCCTCAAGAGTGAGTCAGGTGTTCCTCTAGGTGGAGTGGGATCCAAAGGGTCAGTCCAGGGTGTTTCTGATCCCAAGCTGTTCAGTGGTTGTGGTTTGCCGCTTGGGCATGTTTGACTTTTTTTCTTGTTTGTTTGTTTAGAGACCACTAGTG
>PVIH01011557.1:0-11534 GCA_004025045.1 Sigmodon hispidus
CCACGAGATGAAGGCATCCCCACTAGATGAAGGCATCCCCACTAGATGAAGGCATCCCCACTAGATGAAGGCATCCCCACTAGATGAGGGCATCCCCACTAGATGAAGGCATCCCCACTAGATGAAGGCATCCCCACTAGATGAAGGCATCCCCACTAGATGAAGGCATCCCCACTAGATGAAGACATTCTAATGGTGCAGACACAACAGGACAGAGCTGCCATCTCAAAGCAGGATGAGAAAGAATCCCCACCCAAGCGCTTGGTCCTGGACCACTCAAACTCCAGAAATGGTAAAAATTCTTCAGTATGAGTCTGTGGTGTTTTATTATAGGCGCACAAGCTAAGACTTGGGCCACTTTAGCTCTGTGTGTCTCCTAGAATCCCCTGTACTATTTCTTCCCCTCCTAGGTACTTACAGAGTCTTCACGTGTTCTCACCCCTCCCCTAGTCTCATCTGTACAAATCTGCATGTACATAAAGTAAGGCCTTTGTTTGTCCACGTGACCTCAGGATCAGTGCTGGGCACTGCAGAAATGCAAGCCATTTTGACAAAAGTTTCTGCACAGCTGATAATCCGAAGGTCGGATTATAACAGTCGGTCTGGAAGTTCCTGGAGAAAGCGGTATTGTCCATCTGTATTCATCACACCAAGAAGGACAAATTCTTTTCCAATTAGAGGATCCCACAGAAGGGACAATAACCAGTGGGTATGGGAGGTAGAATGTGTGGACACTTGGACAGAGGGAGAAAACTGCTCTAACGGGAACAAGAAGACAAAGATAACGCCAGGTAGCTCAGATGGGCTCTGAGTGCAGCTTATACAGGGATATGAAGAAGACTGTGAATTGCTCCCTATGGCTGCTGTAACAAGTTAAAATGTATTTCATGTCTGAAATCCACAAACAATCTGCTATTTTACAGTAATGGAAGCCAGAACCCAGACACTGTGCCCCACGGGCTATGACAAAGCTGTCTTCCTCTTCCTGAAGGCTCGGGAGAATTTAAAATCTAGTCTTCATTGGCTCCTTGGGGCTCTCCTCCTCTGATTCATGACCCTCTTTCAGCTTCAAAACCAGCAATGGCAAGCCAAGCCTTTTCCAAATCACTGTCCAATGATGCTTTCTTCTACCTTCTCCCGTAAGGACCTCATGTTTATATTGATTCTGCCCAGATAGTCCTGGACCATCTGCTCAATTCAAGGTCAACACAGATCTTCTTCATCATGTGACCTAACACTTCTGCAGGCTCTGAAGATCAGTGAGTGGCATCTTTGGGGAGCCATCCTCCTGTCTGCCACACTCAACAGCCAATGGGAAGCCTCTGTCTAGCTCTCCAGCCCAGACTACCTGGATGTTGGGAACACTAAAGTCCCTGTGCTCCAAGATAAACACTAGGGAAACCAGGAATATTAAACATGGTTGGCTCTTCAACAGAAAAAATGTATAATCTGTTTTCTGCCCAGAAGGCTGGAACTGAATGTAGTTGATAGCTTGGTGACCTGTACTATCAGTAGGGCAAGGCCATACCTAATTCCCCCAAACTCTTATGTTTATTACACACTGTTTCCCTAGACCTTTATCTTGAGTACTGTTTCTCAGTCAATAGAGCCCATCTTTATAGGAGATATCACATGTACTTTATAGCCTAGTGACCTCTGTGCTACCTCTATGATGGAGATCACACCAGATCCTCCCCTAAGATGTAGAGCTCATCTTTATGGATGAGGTCATGTGACTTTCCAAAAGAGTTTTGATATAGTCATGCTTTTAGCTTTATTGTGCACACTGAATTGAGTAGATTTGCCAGAAAACGTTTTTCCAAAATATGCCCAATTCTGAATGTAATGGTACACACCTTTAATTCCAGCATTTGGGAGGCAAAGGCAGGTGGATCTCTAAGTTCAAGTCCATACTGGTCTAGAGTGAGTTTCAGGACAACCAGAGCTACATAATGATATCCTGTCTTAAAAACAAACAAACAAACACATGTGTAAAATAAACTGTTCTGTATCAGACTATCTTAGTTGAAGTTCTATTGCTTCAACAACAACTCTTATAAAGGAAAACATTTAGTAAAATTGGCTTACATGCTCAGAGGATTAGTCCAATATCATCATGGCAGGAAGCATGTTGGCACATGGGCAGACATGGTGCTGGAGAAGTAGGTGAGAGTTCTACATCCTCAGGCAGCAGGAAGAGAGAGAGTGACACTGGACTTGGCTTGGGCTTCTAAAACCCAAAGTCTACCCCCAGTGACACATTTCCTCCAACAAGGCCACGCCTCCCAATAGTGCCCACCTCTATAGCCTGTGGAAACTATTTTCATTCAAACCACCCACAGAGACTCTAGAAGTTTGAACCAACGTTAGCTACTGAGTTATGCTGAAGCAGCTTCTTGTCTCACTTGGCAGATGCTATGCCAATCATGATGTCTGCAGAGGCTCTCCACACTGGAATGAGAGCACAGAGCTCCTACCACTACCCCACAGAGCTATCTGAAAGCTTTCATAAAAATTTGGTATGATTTAGCCACAAATAGAAAATTTTTATTTGCTTTTATGCACAAAGAACTGTTTTGTGGGCCCAGTACTTTTCTGCTATCTGTAGGTACACAAATAGTTTTAATAGCAGATGCATACTATTAAAATAGCCTCACACCTGTCCCTGAATCTTTTATGAGATGTTAGAATCAGACCGACTGGCACACAGGAGTACCATTGTACATAGTATTTTTCATGACCTTAATCCATTCACTGGGCTCTGGGTTTCTCTACCTGGTAGGACTTGTGATTCCCACTGACATACTGTGTGACTTTTTCACTTTTTCACAAGACTAATTAGTGATGGCAGTATAATTCTCTTGACTATGTTGTTACCCTTTTGCAAGCTCAATTGCTTCACAGAGATTATCCTTTTCAAGCCAAGCATGGTGGCCCATGTCTGTGATTCCCGCACTTAGGAGGTAGAGACAGAGGAACAGACGTTTAAGGTCAGTCTCCAGCTGTGTGACACTGTGTTTCAGTAAAATGATGCATCATTTTGCTTCAAAAATTCTCCTGTAGATTAGCAACTACAATGTTATGATGATATTAAAATGAAAAATGATTTTCTGACATCACTAAAAGAAATTTTAAAAAACAGCTATCTAATAAAAAAGGAATCATGGTTTGTTTTCATCTATGTAAATTCTGAATGTTAAAACACAGAGATCTGTGAAGCTGGACACTTGTCTCTTCATGTACAGGTGACCATGTCTATATTTAGTGATTGGCTGGAGTGTCTTATAAAATTCTCCCAGGAACAATATTCTAGGTATAGTGAACAAAAACAAGACAAAGTCATTGTCCCCAAAGAATTAACTATTAGTAGGAGACAAACTTTACAGTATTGTTTGTTTATTTATTTTGAGACAATGTCTCTTTCCTTAGCCCAGCTGTCCTGAAACTCATTATGTAGACCAGGCTGGCCTTGAACTCACTAAGACTCTGCTACCAAAATGCTGAGATTAAAGGTGTGTACCACCAAATCCAGCTAAAATATTACATTTTTAAAAATAACAAATCATCTTCCAGTTAGTACTGGGGATGGGGGGAATCAAAAGGAGAGGGTGGGAGAGATAGGAAGAGGTGTGAGAATCTTTAGTTGGAATAGGGAGGGGAAGTCTCAGCAGGTATTTGCATAAGAAATAAGACATTTTAAAGACAGGACATGTGGGGCTGAAGAGATGGTTCGGTGGCCAACAGTACAGACTACTTGTTCAGAGAACCCAAGTCAGTTCCACACAGCCCCAGTGACTCACAGTGACCTCTGTAGGCTGTCTACTGTCCTCTTCTGGCCTCTGAAGAAACTGCGCTTATTTGTGCACATACATATACCATTTAAAATAAAGTTGCTGTTGTTTAAAAACCTTGTCATGAAATGAGAAAAAATAATCCGATTTAACTGTATTGAACAATTATTGAGAATATATTTGTGAGGTCATTCGTAGTACTTGAGAATAAGTGTCAAGATCCTGCTGGAGGTCTGGCAATTACAACATCAATGGGAACTCTATTCACTAGGCTTGTAATTCTCCTGTATCTAAACATTTCACTAGCTACCACCATCACTCACAAGCATCCTATCTCAGGGTTCTGGAACAACATCAGAAGCTGTTAACCCTGTCAGTCCTTGCTTGATTCGGTTTAATCAAATGTGACCTTCAAATGTGGGGATTCTTTCTGGGAAGCCTAATTCTTGTGTATAACCATCCACTACACTAGAAAATCCTTTTCTATGACTTTAAACTCTTCATGCTCTGAGATAAAATAAATCCACTTTTAGAGGAAATTGTTTGCTATAAAGCAAGACTGTCACATGTTTACAGAACACAAACACTTCATTCTTTATGCAGGTTCATGGTCAGGCCTTTCTTTTCTCAAACTTGTGATATTTTGTGGTGATATATTGTATATTTAATAAAGTCTGTCTGAAATAACAGAAAGTCAGAAGAAAAAGCCACTTCTCACCCAGTCAGCTCAGGCCCATCTCCACAAATCATCAGACCCAAGGTCTCTGAGGCCTCAGCTGAAAGGGAACTCAGCCAATGCTGAACTCCTGTCTCCTCTTCCTTCACCCAGCTATCTCACTTCCTCACTAAACTTTCCTAGACCTGGCATTAAAGATGTGTGCCACCACCACCTGGCTCTGTTTGGCCTTGAACTCACAGAAATCCAGAGGATCTCTACCTCCTGAGTGCTGGGATTAAAGGTGTGGGTCACCACTCCCTGACCTTCAGGGCTTGGCTCCATCCTCTGATTTTCAGACAGATTTTATTAAGAATATACAATGCATCACCACAGTGATTTTAATGTAATTGGTCCCATTAACCTCATAGGGAGTGACACTATTAGGAGGTATGGCTTTGTTGGAGTAGGTATGGCCTTGATGGAGGAAGTGTATTACTATGGAAGCAGACTTAGAGGTCTCATATATGCTCAAGCCACACCCAGTACCTCAATAAGAACCCTCAGCTCCTTCTCCAGTACCATATCCTCCTGCAGGCTACCATGTCCCACCAGGATGATAACGGACTAAACCTCTGAAACTGTAAGCCACTCCAATTAAGTGTTTTCCTTTATAAGAGCTACTGTGGTCATGGTGTCTCTTCACAGCAATAAAAACCCTGACCAAGACAGCACATTTGGATCATTCAAGAGATTCTCCATTCTTCTCTTGATCTTAATAAACTATGATGTCCACAGCTCAGCATTGGATTTTTAAAAAGTGAACAAGTAGAAACAAAATTTAAAGCTGGGCATAGTGGCACATGCCTCAATATCCCAGCATTGGACAACAGAAGCAGGCAAGTCTCTATGAGTTCAATAACAGCTTGGTCTTTATAAAAGAGTTCCAGGCAGGCTAGCAAGAGTTCCATAGGAAGATCCTATCTAAGAAATAAACAATAAGATTCTGGGTGAGCAGAATGTGTTACTACTCAGGCTAGGTGTAAATACTACATGGGACATTACTACATAACAATCTGCATCACCATATTTTGTTTTCTTTCCTTATACATCTTTTCTTTGCTGTCATGACAGCCATTAAGCCAAGTGCCCTAAGCATTTCCTCTTAACCTAAGGAGAGGGAGATAGAGAATGTCAAGTCTTTCCAGTAGGTCACCAGGTACCTAGAATGCTCTCCTGCCAGAAGACAGATTTCTTAAGCTACAAAGAGAAAAAAAAAATCACTTGTCTGATACAGTCAACAATAAGTCACTGACTGCACGTGTGATTCTTTCTGTTGGACCTCTCACCACTCCTGAAAGGCAGGGAATTATGTTTATCAATTTTGCAAGATACTGAAAAAACTTATTAAAACCATCTGATGGCAGTCTCTGTGGCCATGCCACCAAAGTCACTACAAGATGTGAGATGTCTGCACCACTCAAGGGCACCCCCACAAAACCCAGTCCCCTGATTGTAGGCAACTTGTTATGGCCTCTAACTAGTATGTCACCCAACTGTACTTTCAGACATGCATGGCGAGCGCCAGCAAGGCTATCACCCAAAGCTGAGAAGTAGTTTTTCTAATGCTGCCGGCTCATGTACAAGGTACCAAAATAGCACCAGAAATACTATACCCATATTGCTTTCTCCTAGACATCTGACACTCGTAAAGCTCATGCCAAATTTCTTGTCACATATGTGTCTGGAAGCCTCCATGCTGAGAGGCATTTCTTATCTCCTGACATTTCAGAGCTGCACGGAGCTAGAGAAGCAGAGGCCTCTTCGAACAGGCAGGAGACAGAGGCAAGCATTCTTTGAAGGTGAACTCCTTGGTCCTGACTGAGGGAGGATACCCTGGACACTTCTGTAATCCCTGAGATATTCCAAATGTTAGAGTTTGCAGCTTTCAGTTACTTCCAGCTGTACTGGCCTCCATACTCCAAGGTCATCGGGAAAGCATGCTCAGCAGCCAAATGAGAAAAAAAAAAAACCGCTAAGGCAGGCAGCCCAACTGTAAAATCCAACACCCTCAAGGGCTCAGGGGCCTGATGATCCCTCCACCCTGGTGTCACAGTCACCCTCACTATGTCAAGTGAAGAGCTGCTAGCTGATGCTGTTGATGGCTGTGACTCTGTGTCCCTAACAGACGCAAACAATGATTTTGGATCAAGAAACAACTGTAGAGAATTCTAAGTGACTCTTATTCCTCTGACCATTTCTGCGTCACCTAACAAGGTGAGGCGCAACCAGCCAGTCACTCAGGGCAGGGTCCTCCTCAACTATGCATGTCAGAATAACTTTGTTGTTATTTATTTATCTGTTTATTTAAATAGAGTCTCATACAGCCCAGGCTGGCCTTGGACTCACTGTCTAGATGACAATGATCTTGAATTCTGGATCTTTTTGTTTCACCCTCGGGATTCTGGGAACTACAGACATGTGGTCTGTGATGGTTGGTGCCATGGACCAAACCCAGTGCTTCCTGTTTATTAGGCAAACACTCTGCCAACAGAGCCACACCCCGGCCATCACCAGAGTGTAGATGTGGATTCTCAGATGCTATTTTTAGATGTTCGCATTAGGTGCACAGGCAAGCAGAATCCAAGAATTCCCCCAGGGGATTTTTTAAAACTTTTCATTCTCTCAGGTACATTTTATGTGTTAAGATATTAAGAAATTTAAGAGAATCGTCACATAAATTAAAATACACAAACTCCCAGCCTGTTGGGAGGCTCTCTGGCCAGGAGCATCAATTAGGAGACAGTGAGTCAGTCAGTGACTGTAAACTTAACCCTAGCAAACTGGCTGATGCTCACGGGGAAGGCATGCGCTTTCTGACTAGCCCCTCTCTTAATTATTCCTCTAGGCCCTCTTTGCTCTAGCATCAGCTGCCTTGCATTCTTTAACATTCTGTGTTAGATTTCATTGCAGCTGTAATAGGTTACCATAGTGTTAGTGCAATTGTGTAGGCTAGAAGCCCAATCCAGTTGCGCTAAAATCGACTGGGCCTTACAGAGGCTGTGTGTAGGAGAGGTCTACTTTTTTGTCTTGCTCTTTTTGGCTCATGGTCTCGTCCATCTTCAGACACCACACTGCTTCTCTGTGACTGTTAACCTCTCTCTCTCTCTCTCTCTCTCGCTCTCGCTCGCTCTTTAATCGTCAAGGACCTTTGTGGTTATATTTGAACTTCTAATTGAATAATGTATCTATTTATTTAGTGTGTGTGCGCACTCATGCATGTGTGTGTCTATGTGTGTATATGTATGTACACACGTGTGCATACAGATATGAGAACATTGTATATATTACAATGCACTTGGGAGATCAAAGAACAGCTTTTGGGAGGCAGTTTTCTCCTGTCATGCTGGTCCCGGGAACCCAAGGGTTCCGAGGCTGGTAGCAAGCATGTTTGCCTTCTCAGCCATCTCACCAGCTCTTCAGTTCAAGATTCTTATACACGATTACATATTTGTCAACATCCACAGTCCTTTTTGCCATGTAACAGAACATCTTCATAGGTTCCAGGGATGAAGATGTGGGCACCCAGGGTGGAGGACCCTGCTTTGCCTACCACATTTTGTATATATAACATAAAGATTGGCTTCACATGAGTTTTACCAAAAGCAGATCCTCAGCCTGAGATTTGAGGAAAGGTCTCAGAGAGTCAAGCAAGGAAGGAGCAAAATAAGAAGGAAGTTAATGATAATAAACTGGGCAGTAGTGGAGCACACCTTTAATCCCAGCACTTGTGAGGCAGAGGCAGGCAGATCTTTGTGAGTTCGAGGCCAGCCTAGTCTATAGAGCAAGTTTCAGGATAGCCAGGACTGTTACACAGAGAAACTCTGTCTTAAAAGAACAAAAAAAGGAGGGGGGTGGGGGTGAGGGGTCAGACAGGAGACCACAGCTGAGCTGAATCCTTCAAAGTCATTAGAAAACACTGCTTACAACCCTGCCCTGGCAGGCCAAGGAACTGGGGCCATTGCTGACCAGTCCCCATCACCTATTAATAAGGGGTGACTCAGTTCATGTCCACTACCTGTAGTAGGAGTCTAAGACCCATAGTTATAGAGCACCCTTGGTAGAGATGCACAGAGGCCACAGACTGGTTCCATCCCAAGTGCTTCAGGATCAGGAGACCAGGGCAGATCAACAACAGGGCCTGATCCAAGAAAATTAGATTCTGTGGCATCTGTACTCTCTTAAAATTAAAAAAAGAAAGAAAGAAAGAAAGAAAATTAGATTCTGAGGTGTGCATGGCAAGGTCCATTCCAAGTTTAAATGCTCCTTTTCTTTGATCAAATGAAGATCAGTGGCACCATGTACGCACAAGCCATGGCTGCATAGAACATCTTAAATAATGAGATAATTTAAGTGTCTACCAAGAGGGTACTATCTAAATACATGATGGTGATATAATAAAATATTCTATTATAATTAAATGTAATTGTATCAGTCTATACTTACTGATGAGGAAACCAGTTCCTGACATAATGCTGAGTTGGGGGTGAGGGGCAGGTTAAAAATAGTAAGTATATTATTATCTTGTTATGTAAAGTTGTGTATATATAATGTATGTATGGTGTGTATGCATAGCAAGATGTCTCAAAGAATGTTGGTTAAAATGCCAACAAGTCAGTTCTAAGCAGAGGCTGTTTCCCTTTAAACATCTTCTTTGTGTCTCTCTGTATTACAAAAACTATATTGTGCAACATATTATTTATTAATCAACCTATTGCAAAGATACTTTCTAGTTTGAAATTTTTCTTTCTCCTAGGACGTATATTTCTGATAATTATAATATGGTAATGTCTATTTACTCATGTATCCATACTTTCATTTTAAACTATATGGGGTTAGGGATCAATCATTACACAGAATATTTAAGGCATATTTTGAACATAGCAGGTGTTTAATAAATATTTATTCCTTAATTAATTTTCATCAGAATAAGATTCAGTAAAACAACACAATACACTAAAGAACTGGGTCAGAGAGAGCTTTTTGTACCATGTGGCAGTGGCTTCCCAGGAACCATGAGGCCTGGTGTGGCCATATCAGTCAAGAGCCTGCCTCTACAGGCAGGGACAGGCCTGCCAGTGGAGACACACCCAGAGATGTCACCAAGGCTGCACTTACCATAAATAGAACGAAAAAAGAAGGCAATTGAAAACTGTATCACAGCACAAATGAGATGTGTGGAATCTGTGTCAATCTGCTCGAAATTAATTCCAGTTTGTCCCTTGAGACACTGGCCCTTCCTTAGAAGCCACATGCACTTTCAGAGCTGACTGAGCTGTAGAGGATAAGGCAAGAAAAACATAAGTCCTGGGGTAGGAAGGGAAGACTGGTGTGTACAGGCCTCTACCCACCACTACATCTTTGCTTAGGTTAACATGAGAAATTCCCCTCCTGTCTTGTTGTCCAAGAGTTCTCCTTTGATGTTCAGAATCCAAATCATGAGCAAACAAAAAGAAAACAGAGAGATAGACAAGTCCCAGTTGATTTATACATTAAAGATCTGAGAGAGGTTCCCAGGAGAGGAAAAAAGGCTCACGACCAAAGAACCAGGTGAGACATGCTAGTAAATGTGAGAGTCTGCATGTGTAGCACAGGGAAGTGGCATCTGGGGGTGTGAGATCTAGAGTCCTCCTGGTATTTGTGTGGAAAATGATAAAGAGGGAAAACCGAAGATGCTTTTCCTGCATGAAAATCTGCATAGCCCATCCTAATTGTTACTGAATTAAATAGTTTAAATAAGTAGCTTGTACAGTATGTGTATTATATGCCAAAAGACAGTTTTTAAAGAGTATCCCACATACAAAAAAACATACATATACACCTCCCTTAGCAATTTGTTGCACGTACAAAAATAGCTCATGAGCCCTAGCTGCTCCTCAGGCATCAGACCAGGCTTTTGAATTCATTCTTGCTCAAAGATTGGGCCATGTGGGCCTTCTATTATGCTTCCATTACAGAAAGTTAGAAAAATTACTCTTAAAAGCACATGTATGTGTGGGTGCATGCATATGTGTGTGTGTGTGTGTGTGTATTGAAAGGTAGGGAAATGGAACTTTCTTCAGAGCTCCCATTGTTACCAAGCACCCATGATCTGGGGTCTTGGAAATCCACCACCCTACCCACACCCAATACTTCCTGCGATTGTTTATAGAGAAAAGTAATTTAAGAGTGAGCATGATTAGAACACAGTCGTGCCCATGGTTCCATCTAGCTCTTCTGGGTCTTTGGAACAAATTAGATTGGCATGGGTCCAATCAATTGCACATCATCACCCAGCTAACAGGCTAGGCTGTGTAGAGTCAGCCAGCCTGATCTAACCTGGAGTCTGATCAGTGTCCGAAGGGGCAATTCTGCTATCACTTCCTTGTAAAGAACAACAGTAGAATAGCAACAGCCATTCTTTCCTGAGAACTTACCCAGGCATCAACCTGGGCACAGCTGTCAGAGACCATGGCAGTGAAATTAAAGAGTTCAGATCTTAACTGGGAAATTTCAAATTACACGATGTCACCAATGTAAACAACACCCATCTGTGAATCACATCAGAAATTTACAAAGTTAATTATGGGATAGAATTTCTGATACTCTCCCAGGATGGTTTTGGCTGCTGCTATGTGCTAGGCGATGGTCTAGACATCTTACATATGGCATCTCTTAATTTTCACAGTATTCTATTACCAGGGTAATAAGTACCCCATTTTGCAAATTTAAAGAAACTGCTAACATGTAGAGAAAAGACACGTTCTAATATTAAAACAATATCTGAGTGCTCAAGAAGCTTCATGGTTTATCCCAGACTTCCTTGTTAATCACAAAGAGCTACTAGTGCTGTATCTGTCTTCAGTGTCTTTATTTTTTGTGACAAATGCCCTAGTAGAGACATGTAAGACTGAAATCACTCTTGTGTTGGCCAGAGTAGACAATGCTACACCACAGAATGACCTGTGATCTCGGTCTCCTGAATTAATAGAGATCTCTTGCTCACACCAAGTCAACTATGGGTTCTGGGAGCCCTTTAGGGCAACTAA
>PVIH01011557.1:11634-68589 GCA_004025045.1 Sigmodon hispidus
TCTAAGGGGTTGCATTTAGATTAGTGTGGGGGGAGGGAGGGAGAGATGGAGGGAGGGAGGGAGGGAGAGAGAGAGAGAGAGAGAGAGAGAGAGAGAGAGAGAGAGAGAGAGTCTACGTAGTTCTGGGTGTCCTGAAACTCACTCTGTAGACCAGGCTGATGTGGACTCACAGAGACCCTCCTGCCTCTGCCTTCCAAGTGCTGGGATTAAGAGTATGTGTGAGCACGCTTAAAAAAAAAAAAAAAGAAAAAGAAACTAATCCACTGAGTCCAGCCAATGTTAGTGGTACACACATGGGGGTGGGGCCATTCGCTGGGGAAAGGGCCACATACCTAAAGAAAAATGACTTTCTCACTAGCAGCCATCAACTATAAATAGTTTCACAGTGGGGATGGGGTCTTGTGAGACCCTCGCCTTTGCATGCTGTTCTGTTGACAGGCTTGATCCTGTACAGGTGTTGGTCATCAGAGGTCATCAGAGCTGTGGCGAGTTCATGAGTGCCTGGTCCTGGGGCTTCACAATGCTCCTCTCCATCCTTCAACCCTGACGTCTCTCTGCCCACTCTTCTCTGAGCCCCTCTGGGGAGGGGCTTGAAATCCTGGTCCTCTTAAGAATGGTCAGCACTCTGACCAGAGTGAGTATCTGTATTAGCCACTGCCCCCTGGAAAACCTAAGTTCTCACTCATGCCTCTACTTCTTAGCTGTCCATAGAGTCCTTGACCACTGTGTCCTCCCTAAGTTTTACTTCAAAGCTGAGCTTGTGGCATTTGCTTGATGAATCCCTCTGCTGTGCCGTCACTGACAGATGGCCTCCTCTCGTTCTTCCCGCCCTCTTGTGACCTTTGTACACAGTACTGCACATCTGTGTTTACATTCCTCTCCTTCCCTGTCTCTTCATCACTCCACCGGCTTGCCTCATCTAGGCACCTGGAACTAAGGTACCGTGCAGTTACTGCTGAGCCGCAGGTCCATACGGAACTCAATTCCCTTAGCAATAACCATTGACGATTCCCCTTGACTATCTGGTCTTATGAAATACTTTAGTTCACCTCGTCTTATAGCCTTTTTTTTCTTTTGCATTATTCAGATTAATATCACCCATTCTCTGAAAGCCTGTGTATCAATGGCACAATGCGTAAAATAAATTATTTTACAATAAGTAAAAGCTGATGTTTTAAAAAATATTGTGTTTTCTTTTTCTTTTATTCCCTGTGAATCTTTTATTAATTTTTTTCTTTCTTCTTTTTATTATTTTTTTTAAATTTGAAACAGGGTCTCATGCAGCCCAGGCTAGCTTCAAACTTGCTATGCAGACAAGGATCTTGAACTTCTGATCTTCCTGTCTCTACCCCCAAGTGTCACCATGTCCAGTTTTATGTGCTTCTGAGGATCAAACCCAAGGCTTTATGCAAACCAGGCGAAGCACTCTAACAAGTGAGCTATGTCCACAGCACTCTCCAATATCCTTACACAGCCAATGATTTCTGATCCAGTTAGGTGAATGCTTGCATCATCATCCTCAGAGACAGCTTATAGTATTGATAATTATTTCCTTTGGAACAAAGACATATTTCTGTGGGAAAATGCTCTTGTACATTGAAAAGATTTGTTATTTATATTGGTTTCATAAAACACTGGTCAGTAGCCAGGCAGAAAGTATAGGTTGGATGATCAGGCTAGGATAATTCTAGGAAGAGAAAAGGTAGAGCAGCAGATGCCAACCAGATGCCAAGTAAGCAAGATAAGCATGCTTTACTGAAAGAAGGTACCAAGCCATGTGGCTAACCACAGATAAGAATTATGGGTTAATTTAAGTGTAAGCGCTAAATAGTCATATGCTTGAGCTACTGGCCTAGCAGGTACTATAATATTAAGCCTCCAAGTCAATTATTTGGGAAGCAGCTGCTGGGTATTTGTGAGTTGTTAGCAGGACAGAAATTTCAGACTACATATTCCTTTCCAAACAGTACAGCATCCATAACTGTACAGGATTATAATGGTTTTCATACATTGGTTTCCATCTGGATATTTCTTTGGGGAACTGTATGAAAAAGGCAGGAACAACCCAGGGCTTACCCTATAACACTAATGGATCAATTGTATTTTTGTTCTCTTATTGAGACAGGGTCTTACTATGAGGCCCTGGTGCTCTGGGAACTCTCTGTGTAGAGCAGGCTGGCCTCAAACTCACATAGATCCATCTACCTCTGCCTTTGGAGTTTGACATTACTTGTATTGCTCCTTATTGTCTTTATATCACTGGATCTTTGTAATTCACTCAAAGCCTTCTGTGAATTTCAAAAGCAGGCTGTGACAGTTGAAAATGTGGACAGCTTTGATCACCCCTAAGCAAACTTTCCTTAAAAACATAAATAAATAGATAACGCTGTTTTAAATATGTATTCTGAAGTTTAGGTCAGTGTCTTCAGCCTGACCTAATGTTCGTAAACACTGCTGCCTTGGGCTGTTCCTCATGGGTTGCAGTCCAAAAACCTGTCTCTTGGAGGAGAAGCTGTTATTACCAAACAGTCAGTGAACGTCTTAGACCTGCCATAACACTGTGGCCTGAAATCCTTTCCAACGAAGGAAATCACTGCTTCCTTTGAACAACAGAGCCTTTCCTACAAATGTATTTTCTGACATCATAACAGAAAGAATGACCCTTCACCTTACATTCATTGGCACGGAGTCATTTGGATGCTGAAAAATAAAAGCTAGAAAGAAAAACATCTCCAAGAACAGCCTCCACTGCAGTTATAAACCTGTAAATATTCCCCCAAGAAGATGAAAGCTGTCCATAGCAATCAGTGGCAGCAAGTCAGCTGGCTGTCCAACAGACTCTGTGCACTGTCATAGACAGCCATTTAACTCAGCCAGAAATCACACACAGCACCAAGACAATAAGTGGGTCGAAAATCAAAACTGTCCCACAGAATATGTAATCATAAAATAAATGGTATAAAAATAGCTATATGGTGTTATAAATATGTCCAACAGAGTGATAAAAATTTGCTCCAAAGATTAAAATTCTTTGTAAACTTTCTATCTTGATAATCTAGATTAAAAAATGAAGGGGGCTGGAGAGATGACAAGGTGAGTAAAAGAGCTTGGCACACAAACCTGATGAACCTGAGTTTGATCCCCTGAAATCCACATAAAGGTATCTAAGTCCTTGTTCTATTGCTGTGAAGAGATACCATGACCGAGACAACTCTTATAAAAGAAAGCATTTGCTAGGAAGTGGTGGCGAATAATTTAATCCCAGCACTAGGGAAGCAAAGGCAGGTGGATCTCTGTGAGTTAGCCTGGTCTGTAAGGCTTCTTTGCTTACACAGTGAAACATGAAATACTGTAGTTAAAAATATAAATAATCGTTTTGCATATCAATATATGCCTTTATAATTTAATTGAATTATCTATGCCAAACTTGTCTCATTTCTAAATTAATTCTATATACACTAGAATTTTTTAAAGACCTCAAAATAGAAACTATTAAGTGAATGCCTTTTTTGTATTGAATGTAAACAAGTAATGTCCCTAAGTCTAGTAACACAAAGTTCCAAATCCATTTCTTTGCTTGATAATTGAAGATGATCACAGATGTCTATGGTTAAACATCTAAAAGACCATAGCTCTTAGAAGTGTGAAAAACTTACTGTTCTATTTTGAAAATCAATAAACCTTCAGCATCCCAAGGAACTGCTGGCCTGGGAATTAGTCAGCATTATGTATAAATATAAAGATTCGTTCAACAAAATTTATGCTGAGTGCTCAGACAATGTCAAATGCTACTGTAAGAGTTGGAAATATAAGAGTGATAAAAGCAAGGCTGATATTCTGGAGGATCTTGTAACAAAATAGAAATTATAAATGTCTTTATATATTGCGACTTTATGTATGCCAATAATGTCACCTAGAACCAATGGAGGGATGAATGGGCATCCACAGTCAATGGCAAGTAAATATGAATATCTTATATTTGTCATCTCCCTTGGTAATATTTAAATCAAAGCATCAAGAAGGATCATCATTGTTAGTTTCGCACATGAAAACAAATATATACTGTCAAGGCTACACACTAGAGTTTATTTAAGAGAGAATTCCCAGGCAGGTGCAGAAGCAGGGGAGCAAGACAGAAGTCAGGGGACAGAGAAAAAGGACCAGAGCATGTGCGCGCAGTCTCTTTTAAGGGAAGGGGCATATACAGATATGCGTCATGGGTCCAAGGAAGTGCTTCCATATGCAGGGTTTACACAGCCATGCCCAGGGGCGTGCCTCCGTACAAGGTGCATCCCACCTGAGCCAAGTTGGCTCAGCTACGTGGAATGCCAGGAATCCTTACAATCATGACATGACCCAATTGACTGAAAAATAATAGCCAGGAAGCATTGTTCTGGATACTTGAGTTAGTAATCATTACTAAGCTCTATTTTATGTCTCCTCAGTTAATCAGAAGAATTCACAAATGTGTCCTATTAGACTATCCTCATTAGGAAAATAAACACTGGAGCCACAGAACCAAGTACTCTGTTCTAGAAATGACTCAAAGTCCATGGATGGCTGCCCTTCTTTTGTGTAGCTATCATCAGACTGGGTGGATAAAATTATCATCAGAAGTATTTGAGAAGAATTATAGAATGACATACATCTAACCACATGTGAATTGATATAGCACAAACCAATCTATGAGAATGTAAAATATGAACAACTCACAATCAGAGCACTTATGTAGTAGCAACTGTGTGTAGTGGTTGCAGAGGAATCTTTGTACTCAGGTTTGATGGTAGAGACTGTAATTTTTGAGATACTTACTTTTGCTTTAATGATGTTTCACTTACTAGACCATAGTCTAAGACTGTTGCTTCAAAGTCATATCTATCCAAACATTGTTTCTCAAGATTGCTTGAGAATTTCACCAAAATATCCATACCATACCAATATATGTACATTGGAAACTCTAGAATTGGAACCTGGGAATTCGTATCTTAAAAAAGTTTCCCAATTAATTTTATATATTCTTCTGATTAAGCAGCTCTGCCTTAAATCATGCCTCAAGAGGAAAACATTGATTACATAATTCAAGAACATTTCCCAGAACTGAAGGACATAAATTTCCAGAGTAAAGAGTTTGCCAAATGCCTGGCCTAATTGATGAAAATAGATCCACTGTAAGACACAGTATGATGAAATGGCCCAATGCTAAAAACAAAGAGGAAAAAAAAATGAACTCTGAAGAGACTTATTTCCAAAGTCATAGAAAGAAGCATGGAGTCTGAGTGGTCTCAGACCTTTCAGCAACACTGGAAGAGAGAAGAAAAAGGAATAATGGCTTCTAACGCAGAAGAGCATATATCCAACCTAGAATTTTATACCCAGCCAAACTATTTGTCAAGTTTGAGGGTAAGATAAACAGTATATTCAACATAAGGCATCAGAAAAAATGTAACTTTCCACCCATCTTTCTTCAGGAAGCTAAAATTGTATTACAGAGCTGGCAAGATGGTCCAGCAGGTAAAGGGCACCTGCCACTAAGCCTAAAGACTCAAAATCAATCCCCAGGACCCACATGCTTGAAAGAAAAAAAATGACTTAGAAAATTGTTCTCTGACCTCTACTTGTATGCTAAGGCACACATGAACCCACTCACATGCACTCACATATGCACATGGGCATGCACACATACGTAGGGTGGGGGAGACAGAGGGAGGGAGGGAGGAAGAAAGGAAGAGAAGGAGGGAGAGAGAGAGAATGTAAAGAAAGAATAACACAGGGGCAAAATAAAACATCAGATACTTTTGGCAAAGGATCCATTACAGGAGGGAGCAAAGGGAGCCCCATGATAGATGACAAATAGTGACAATAGCAGAGAGCTATGCTGAAGGCCAAGAGGGGCCTGGGAATATGGCTCAGCAGGTGAAGGTGCTTAATGTCAAACCGAGCAGCTTGAACTCAGTCACACCGGGTCACATAGTAGAAGAAGAGAATGGACTCCTACACCTTGTCCTGTGACTCCCACACATTCCCTGTGGAATTCCCTGCATTCACAGAGAGAGAGAGAGAGAGAGAGAGAGAGAGAGAGAGAGAGAGAATAAATAATTGTAAACAGAGGGCAACCCTGTACAGACTAAAAGGGCAGAAACCAAGACAGATTGTTCCAAAAGTGATTGCCTCGAGGCAGGAAGTCAGGAGAGTACCAGCTGCTTCTGAAGGCCTGTGAGAAGAGCCTCAACATGTGGGAGAGTTTGAGGCTGAATTACACAAGCTGAAATATACCAATTTCTCCTATAAAGTGCCAGATAATAAACATTTTAAGTTTATCAATATTCACCAAACAACCTAGTTTGTCTGTCATTCAGAGAAAGCCCAGGTAGACAGTATGCACACAGATGAGCTTTGCTGCATTTCAGTGAGGTTAACTTACAGAAGCGGGTAGTGGCTATGTTTGGTCCATACGCCACAGTTTTCAATTACTTCTGATAAAAGCACAAAGAAAACTCAGCGAATACATGAACATGAAGCTTGTTTACACATTATTACTTGGAGGGAAGATAAAGAGCAGTGCCGAGACGAAAATGTTATCAAGGCTCTCATAATTGGAAGGGTGTTTGCATAATCACAAGCATGCCTGGATCGCCATGCCACTCACGTACCACTATGTCCGTGTTTAGAGGATGAAGGCGTGAGAGGTATGCAAACATGATTGGTGCAGGGGAGAATATCGAGAACGTCTTCATGTTTCTTGGTAGGAAATAATGTCTCGAAGGAAAACATCAGACAGGAGCCTGAGTGACCAGCTGCTCCTTCTAATTCAGCTGAGATTCACTGAGAAAATGTTCTTGGAAGAAAAGGGGGAAGAAGGGACAGAATTTCCAGTGGTTGAGGTCTCAGATGGGTCTCGCAGACTCTTGGCGTCTTATCCAAAATAAAATAAGGGCTTGCAGAGATGGGCAGTTGTAGCGAGACAACTTTATTCAGAGCAAAGCAATGCTATAGATCTGGGAGGGTACACTGTCAAGATTGACAGTAGGCTACATGCATGAGAGTGCTCAAGGGCCCTGATTATATTTTAGAGCATTCTTTTATGGGTTCAAGAGGAAGAGTTTGGCTTTTAAGACACATAGTAAAGGTGGTTCTCTGTTCTGATAGATTAGGGCACACAATCATTTTTCTATTGCACATATCCCTTTCCATAATGCATCTGACTTTAATTATATGCATACATAGACATAGGATGATAAATTGGAAACTACCCCTAAAAGTTCACTTGAGAATACTGTTTTGTCTCACTGCCTGTATACTCAGAATCAGTTCATGGTGTATTAGCCCTCTTACTCTTAGGGCAGAATGTACTAGGGATACATTTGACTGGACATTCATTGTTCAAAGTTGATGGTCATTAGGGGAGAAGAAACTCATTTCATTGTCCAGAGGATATTGCACATGTAAAGCTATACAGGTGGAGGTCAAAGGTTTCTGGATGTATTGTTCAGAAAAGATTGTGAACATGGGATGTGAATCTAAACAATGTGGGTGGCCAAGTGTCTCACTACAGGGAAGTGAGCAGGTTGCTCAACTCTTTCCTGCCTCAGTAGATGTTGATGTGCTGGCTAATGGCATCCAGGGGAGGCACAATGTTATTATTGATGATGTCTTAGGGTGTTGCCCCAAGGATATTTAGAAAGGAAAAAAAAGGCTCCAACAAAGAGCTGAAATTCCTCTCTCTTCATGGTGTAACAAGAGTTTCTGAGTATTTACAAGAAACGCAGGTACCAATGTTAGTTCTTAGAGGAAAAAAATATGTCTAATATTTATTGCCACATCTGACAGGACATCACTTGAAGTCAAGCATTCCAAAGAAACCAGGTAGTACAAGGCTTGTTCCTTATGTACAGATCGAGCTGTCACACAAGCCAGCTCAGGAACCCTTAGGAAAAGGCTGGGTATCCAAAAGTGGTTCTCTGTGCCATGTGCAGCTGACATAAACTCTTTTTAAAGACAAGTTGTGACTTCTGACCAGAATCAAAAGATGTCGGAGGACAGGATGGGAGGTCTTCTGACAATTCAGTCAGTTATTCCGATAATTACATTTGATATCTTCATAAAGTTTAAAGTGAAGAACCCTGCTGTATTAAGTTTCTGGTCCGCACTTGCCCCAAGATCCCAGACCAGCAGTCTCAAATAATCACACAAAGTCTTCTATTAATTTAATGCTAATTGACCTAGGACCCAGGCATATAACTTGCTCACTCCATCTTAACTCAACCCATGATTCTTATCTTGTTTAGCCATGCAGCTCGGTACCTTTTCTCACAGCATTTCAACTTCTCTCCTCTGCGTCTTCTTGCATCTCTGCAGCATCTCTGCTCTGCTCTGAGATGTTCCTAAAGTTTTCTTAGTCTGGTAGCCCTGCCCACACTTCCTGTCTGCCTCTTGCCAATCAGCTTTTTATTAAACCAGTTGGAGGAACAAATATTTACAATGTAATAACATAATCTCACTACAGAACCCTTTTGAATATTATGTTAAAATGTAAAGTGGTGACTTGAATTTTTTTATTATCCACATTTTTCTGAGCCATTCCTGTTCCATCTGAGGCACCCACATTGTAACAAGTTATGATCATAGATTGTTAGCACAGGCTTCAAGCATATGCTGGGAAGATATGGAACATGGGCTAAGTATTCATATGAAACTTGTACAGTCATAACAGGACTAAAGTAAATAAAGTATAATGCTGGGAGAATAATAAATAGCTGGGAAGAGAACAGAAAAGGCAACTGATCTCCTCTGTTTCCTGGGTTCACTGAGGATCACTTGGTCTGAGGTTGAGAGAAAAATAGCAATGATCTTGTGGTTGAATGGCAATGGACTAGAGAAACTACAAGTCAGTAATACCATGGAACTTCATGAACCAACACTCACTAACTGCCCAATGTCATTCTAAAAAAAGCCACCCAGGCACACAGCAGTTAGAAGGCAAAATTCCATCACTGACAAAGGCTTATATCATCTTGCCATGTCTAACAGACAGACACCTGTCCTTTTCCAGAGCCTGCTGAATCCTATAGCAACCATCCCAGAAAGCCCTGCGCCTGTGACATCCAAGAGAGGTCATGGAAGAAGCATCCTTAGAAGTAGGGTTGGATGTACTCCAGCTGTAGGCACCTGGCCTGAATGTCTGGCTTTCACTGTCAGGAACACAGATGAGCATCCTTTAAGGCTTTACCAATAAGATTTATTTTGTCTGCTTAATCTAAAATCTGGTGCTGCGTGTGAAGATGAACATTTTCTGCTCCAGTTTTTCTACTGAAGCATACGTTCAGGTGGAACGGTTCCAGAGGGGCTTCAGTGGAAAGCCTCAGTTAGTCTCTGATTTGAACAAAGGGTTCATTTGAGTTCCCACTGGAGCTCGGTAAACACCCAGGTGAGAGAGCCACTGATGCTGGATAGTAAGCCAGGCATCTGAAACCACAGCATAAAGGCAGCAATGCCTCCTTTGGGCACTCAATGTGTCTAAACACTTGTATACTATTTTCAGAAGACCATGCCTTTTTATGGGACTGTGACCCCATGCCCTTGTTCAATGTTCACCCAGAATTTCTAGCCAATCCTACACTGGTGGCTTAATACCACATCTGCCTCAGGAATGCACATATTTAAATTTAATAAACACAAAGGAATCTAGGTTTAACAATCCTCCACCTATGTACAAAAAACTTTTCTCAAAGATGAGAATGATATAGCCATTAAAAAAATACAGGATAGGCAAGACAATGGTTCAGTCATAAATCTGTTAAATCAAACAAGTTCAGGCCCTAACAGCAAGAGGATATTGTTACCAGGGAGATACACAGGTATTCTTAATGCCTATGACAGGACTGTGTGTCAATGTGTCATTAGGAATGAAAGTTCCAGGGTGGACTAGACCTAAAGGGCCAGGTCCTGAGTGGAATGTTGTGACTCAGGGGAAATACTGTGTGGGTATAAATATGTAGATTATAAATGGTAGCAAAGGGCAGACAGGCTGATTTGTGCCTGAGGCAGCTCCTAATAAAATTCTAGGTACATTTTTGCAACCTCACCAAACTAGCAGTTCCAAACACAGCAGCTGTGTCTCAGCTTAGGTGTACCACGTTATCAAGTCATAACAAAGGAGGTGTGAGCCATGAGTGGTGGACACAGTCAGAAATCTGGGGGAACATGAAGCATAGGAAGGGATCTGAGGGGGAGCCATGGTAAATAGATAGTAAATCAATAATGCTGGAGCTGGAGAGATGGCTCAGTTGACAAAAGTCCTTGCCATACCAGCGTACAAGCACAAGAACCCCAGTTTAATCCTCAGAACCTACAAATAAATAAGTAAAGACTAAAGAGCCAGTCATGACATGTATTCCCCGTAATTGTACCTGCAGTCCAAGGAGCTGGTAAAACAGAACGTCTAGGCTCACTGGCCAGTCAGCCTGGCCTACTCCAGGCCAGGCCAATGAGAGACCCTGCCTCAAAAAGGAAGCTGGAGTCTCCTACAGAATGAGAGTCAAGGTTGTCTTTGGCCTCTATATGTATATACAACTGCACTATATGAGCACACCCATACATCATATATGAATACACACACACACACACACACACACACACACACACTTTCATAACTATCTTTAATACTTTTAAAACCAGAAAAAGAGTCATCACTAAGAATTGGCAAGCAGAGATGATCTTACCCAGGTCTCTTTGTTCTAACAACTGAGTAAAGTTTCTACCTTCTTAATGTCCCATAATGTTTTTAAATTTTCTATTATACTTGTTTCATTCCAGGACCAGCCTTCATCATTTGTTTTAGATTTCTAGATTTTCGTTTAACACCCCAAATCCCAGTTTCCTATGGGGTTACTTTGGTATAAACCCAGCCTCTGCTTTCTCCAAGCAAAGCAATCCTTTCCTTCTCTTCCCCACACAGCACACCATAGAAGTAAATACAAATGCAGCACTTTGCTCTCCATGGCTTCATGGGGTAAGTAAATGGGTAGCCAGGCTACCCACAAATCACTTCCTGCTTTCAATGATGAAGGAAGAGCCACAGGAACCTCACCCTTTGGGGAGGCTGAAATTTACTTGTAGAAGAAAATAAAAGGGTAACATGTTACAAAGTGAACCAACCAGCCATGCTGAGGGACAGAGCTATGGTTGGTAAATCCCAGGTAGAGATAAACAAGTGAAGAATCAAATTTAGAATGACAGATGGTCACTTTGAGTGATATAAGGGACCTTATTTCAGTGAGTATTTATTCTTATTATCTGCTCTGGTTCAAGCAATGCTTTGTACTTGTATATGGGGTGGGAATAGTCTGGGGTCCCAGAAACCAGACATGGGAATGTATTTTTGTCATCTCAGCACTCCAGAGACTAAGCAGGAAGACTGCTTTGAGTTCAAGGTTAATACAGGCTACACAGCAGCACAATGTTTAAGAACAAAAGAGAAGAAGGGAAGGAGGGAGGGAGGGCGGGAGGGAGGGGCGAGGAGATGGCCTTCTGACCTCTCTCCCCCACTTCCTCTGCTATTCCACACCCTGCATCTTTTCAAATGCCTCCACCATCCTATCCTCCCCTTATGCCTCTAGCACCATCCCATTCACCTTGGCCATCAGCTTACGTCGAAATCAGCTTTCTAAGCATTGAGTCTGCTTTCAACTCATAACCTACACTGTGGCCTGATCATAGTATCAAAAGGTCCAGTTTCTCCTGGATAGCTCCATTCTCAAAATCTTCAAATGCTTTCTCACGGCTCTTCCACCCTCACCTCAAACTCCCTGGTTGGCTTGTCCACACCTTCGAGCTATTGCTCTGCCTCTGCAATCCAAACTTCCTCATCAGAAATGCTTCCTAGAAGCAATTTTAAATCTCATGATTGCTTCTGAGCCTGCATGCTTACACCCAGAGAGAAAGAATTCAGGGGAAAAAGCATTCCTTTAAGCAGGTTGGGTTCCAGTAAAAGTCATTTTAAATGATCGCAACTCACATAGACTCTCATTGTTCCGTGGAAACAATGGTGTTATAAAAAGTCCACTCTGGTCAGAGGCCAAGGCCCAACATTTTTATTGCAGGTCAAGATAAAGCCGAAAGTGCTGTTAAATCAAAATGTTCTAAGTACAACGTTGGTTTCTGCAGACATAACCATAGTTCTAAGCAGGCCTCTGTGGAAACCACAGTCACCACATTTGGTCAGCTGCCTGCGTGTGCCACACGGCAGGGCTTTTTAAAGTCTGTGAAAGCCGTGAGAAGCAGTCAATGTGATATGCTATCTAAGCCTTGTTTCCTTTGTCTACATGTTAACTTCTACTCTGTTTTAGCTGCAGGAAAGGGGAATCAACCTTCATCAAGGACAGAGAGTTTGGGGAAATCAACCTAGGTTGACTTTGAAATTGACTTTGAAACAGACCTAGGGCTACTTACAACTTCTTTTCCAGTGACACTGTCACAGAGATAGCTGCTACTGCCACCCTCTTTCCCGTCAAGAAAAGATATTCTTACAGCTGTCTTGAAGCACTAGAGAAAAGGGCTTTATAGTTTTTTAAACCGCTCTTGAGTAGAAATACCGCCTCAAACCTAAAACACTCAAGTCTTTTAATTCCATTGACACCTTGATCCCTGATACTTCTTACCATATAATGGTAGAAAGACTCAAATTGTGATGGGCAAAGTCACACCCCTCAGACACAGTTCTGTGTTTGACTTCACTGGTAGTGTAAGTTCTGGAAGGCAGCCAGACCGAGCACACAACCAGCCCTAGAAGGGAAAGTTTATAGATAGATGTTGATCCTGGATTAATGGCTAATTTCTTTCCACAAACATATGAAACCATTACATATAACTGGGTTTGCTCCAGAACTTACAAAAAGGCTTAAAGTGTGTATGCTATTCAGTAATAAATTTAGTAATTTCACTTGTAGTAGGTTTTTTTTCCCCCAAAGAAATTGCAAAGATATATTTCCAATTGAGGTGTAACCAAAAAAGAAAAGAAAACAAAGAATTCGCTTAAATGTGCATCATTAGGAGATACAGAGGGCAAGCAAATTGACCTGAGCTCCAGCTAGAAGTCTGAAGCCGAGTGTTCACACAGATGTAGTTTACTTTGGGAGGTGAACTCAAGGAGGCTGTGACATGGGGAACAGAGAAGGAAATTCTTTATAAAGCAGGATTACAAAACCAGAAAGTACTGGAAACTGGTGACTACTATTCGGGTAGAAAAGAATAGACCCCCATCGGATTGTCAGCCTCTAAGGCAGTATTGGGGAGCATCTATTCACTGCCTCCCATCCTCCACTGGGTACGGTTTTTTCCAGTGCGGATTAACACTGTTACACTTCCAAGTCTGCACATTCTCAAGTGCTAAGTGGATCCCCACAGGTTTCCCACATGGGGTGTGAGAAGCCCAAGACAGAAACTGAGAAATACACAGTGTGGCAATAGCAGCGTGTTTGAACGAGGTACGACCCGTGGGTCGGCCAGACTGAAGTGGGTTGAGAGAGCACAGACGTCCAACGCAGACACCATATGCACCAAGGTGACACTGCTGACATCCTAACATAGTGGAAGTCGCCCATTTTGACTTGAGAAGTAAAGTTACACGATGCTGGGTGGAGCTGGGTCCCACTCATTATCATTAGCTAGGTTTAGTTTCTAGTAACATTCTCTCAAGGTAGCTCTTCAAAGAGAGGGTGGTTTAATGAAAGAAGCAATGGAGCAATGAGGAAGTGAACCCCTCAGAGGATCTGTGCAGAGAGTCCTGAGGGGAGACGGCAGCCACGGAGCATGCAGACAGCTGGATTCTGGGTGCCTTCTGCATTCTACTGTATCAAGGCATCTCACTTCACATGCAGTGAGTTTCTGCCTCTTCCAGCCTTGGGTTCTGTGCTCCCAGCCCCTCCAGGTCGAGAATCTCTGAGTCAGCTCCCTGAGAAAACTCTTCCCTTATTTTCTCTGCCTCAGAGGTGTTCTCTCAGGGAACCCCTCTGTTTACACACATCAGGTTGTTGTCCACTTCAGATTCTCAAGGCTTCTTAGTACATTCCGGAGCCAAACCTACACTCCTGTGGGGAGCACCTCTTTGTGTGTGACACAGGGCTCATGCCGCCCTCTCCTTCAGCATGTTACTCCAGGGTGACCCCCCTCCTCCCCAGGAAGCTCAGTCATTCTTCAGAGTCCTGCTGTCCTCTGCCTGGAACTCAGTTCCCCCAGATCTTCAAACATCACCTCTTCAGAGAGTCCCTCTTGACCCAGCCTTATGAAATATCTCTCTGGGCTCACAACTTTCTAGCAGTCTGTTTCAGAGGTATTCCCCTACCTGCAATTTCCTGTCTGTGGTCCTTCTTTCCTGTAATGTGCATGACACTAGACAGACAGGTAGCTCCTAAGTGAATGTGCTGACTTTGAGAACACAAGTTCCAAAGAAGAGAAAGAACAGGCCATGATTCTGCTTTTCCAGATCACATCACAGTAACTGGCCAATGTTCAGGCAGCCCTACCTCCAGCATATTCCCATCCTATCACTTTATTCTCCATCTCTAAATTCTCTGATTTCATTCTCCAGTTCTAAGAAAGTTCATCAGTGCAGCTTTCTCCCCAATTCTTTCTCCCTTGGGTGCTTCTTCTTCACCCTGAATTCTTCCTCTTCCTGATGCTCTGACTCCATCATATGACATTCACTCTTGTGTAGTCTTCTATGACATATAGACTGTCTTCCTCTGTCATTGGTTATTTCTCAAGAACAGCTCATCTGATTCTTGTACATTGGGAAGTTGGAGTGAACGTCTTTGGAAATTCACTTGGAACAATGTTCTAGTCTTATTATGCAGGGCCCGGATGTGGAGACCAAGTCAGTATCTGTGTCCTGGGAGAGTTGTACTGCTCATTTGTGGATAACACTCACTCCAGTGGATGAATATGTAACACTTGTTAAATATTTTGATATCACCTGTGAATACATATGCTTCCATATATGCATGCACACATATTTATATGTGCATTTTGTGCATTTATGGAGGGAACAGAAAGGAAGATCCTGCACCAAACCCAGCAGAGGAAGCTAGGGCTGTCATCATACAGACAATACAGTTCGTGTACACCAAACCCAGTGGAGGAAGCTATGGCTGTCATCATACAGATAATACAGTTCTTGTACACTGGCATGATAACTTCACACAGAAGAGCTTAGTGCCTAGTGCCCCAAACAACTCTTTCTCCCTTCCATCTAAGCATATAATGTGCTAACAAAAGGAATGGAAATTTTGCAAAACTTGTTCTCTGTTTCCGTAGAATATGTGCATCTCACGAGAAAGATATGGAGGCCAGGTATGGTTGCGCACAACTTTAGTCTCAGTACTTAGCAGGGGATCTCTGTTAGTTTGAGGCCAGTCTGGTCTATATAGTGAGTTTCAGGACAGCCAAGGCTTCATAGTGATACCCTGTAGGGAGAGTGTATTAATATATCTTTCTGTAATATACCAAAATAATTAGGGTCTGAAACCCTTGAAGTAAATTTATGAGAGTCAGGACACATTCTATGTTAACTCTGAGAACCCAGTGTGTCCTATACCATAAACATATGGAAGGAGACAACCTTTCTTGGCCATCATCACATATCCTACTATGTAATAACCATTAAATACTAATAAATGTTCTGTTAAACTCATAAGTCTTTTAATTAGCTATATCATACCTGATGTTGGCCATTTTGGTCACTGAATTTACATCAGTCTTCCTGGTTTCCCATCAGTGCCAGGCCAATGGTTTACATGGTCTGTTCCTCTCCTAATCCCATTGTGGTCATGACTAGAAAAAATCAATCATCATATCCTGTCCTTTTACTTAGAGCAGCACTTCTCAACCTGTGGGTCAGGACCTCTGTGGGGTCATATATCAGATATCCTGCATATCAGATATTTACATTACAATTCATAACAGTAGCAAAGTTACAATTATGAAGTAGCAAAGAAATAGTTTTATGGTTGAGGGTCACCACAACATGAGGCACGGTAGTAAGGGGCCACCACATTAGGAAGGCCGAGAAACACTGGTCTAGAGTGATTGATGAAAAGATTGGCCCATGACCCAATTTGGATCATCAACAGACACAGAATGCTCATCTTCTGAGATATGAAAGTTGAAAGTTAACCTTCTTGCATCCATGAAGAGACTCTGAAAAAGAGGCCACTGTGTGGAAGAAAGAGAAATGGGGAATGAGACGAACCTGGAGGCATTGCAAGAGGATCTTACCAAACAAAAGTTAGGCTACCCTCCCTGGAAGAGCCAACTGAAGTAGCAAATAATCCTTTATAAAATTCAGATAAGGAAAGCTTTCTTCCCTTACAACCAAAAGAAACTTAATCAAATCACTAACTACAATATATAAATGCCAACTTGTTTCTATGATTTTCTTTAAGAATGTACAGAGAGGACACTCTAACCAAAAGTCTTGCCCACAAAGTGTTGTGACATATCTTACCTAGATTTGACAGCTATACCCACCAAATCTTTGGTTTAATTAAGTTGTTCCTTCCAAAATTGCTACTTTTAGTGAAAATACTTATGTGATTCTTAATTCCAAACTTCATAAAAAGGACTGTTGACAGCTGGGAGGTGGTGGCAAACACATTTAATCCCAGAGTCCAGGAGGCAGAGATGGACCAATCTCCATGAGTTTAAGGCCACCCTGGTCTATAGGGTGTGTTCAGGACAGCCAAGGCTATACAGAGAAACTTGCAGAAAAAAAAGTTATTGAAAACAATAACTCAGACTTTGTAATGGGAACTGTAAGCATCTGTCTATACAGTGCAACTAATGTGAATATTTATGTATCAACTGCAAATGTCATAACACTACTGCAATTTTTAAAATTCCAGAGTCACTAGAGAATTATGATTTTTAAACACTGGTTTAATTTGGTCACCAAAACAGCTACTACTTTGGTCCTTTTCCTTGCATAGTCCCTTTCTCAATTTGTGAGGACCAGCTAACTCTATGCTTCTAAGAGTCAGATATGAATATGCTTATTCATATCCAGTAGAGGTGTATACAGCCTCTATCTGCTGGGTCTCCAGATTCCCTTTTAAATATCACAGCCTTATTCATCACACCACTAAAGAGGTCTCACCAGGCTTTCCTAGTACTCCAGACAATTTTTAGCCCCATGGATCTTCCCAATATAAAAAACAAAATGAATCTCACAAACAGAATTGAAATGTCATATTTTACTGCCATCTGGATTTAAAGACTGCAAAAAAAAAAAAACTTGGTTTGGGGTGTTTTATTTTTGTAGCTAGAATGACTGTATTACAGTACATTTGTTTTCAGACCATTTACTTCTCTATAGCAATACATTTCACTCCAGGGAATAAGGTACTGAAGTGAAAAAGAAGAAACTGCATGGAAAATCCTCAGAAGAATCTGTAACATTCAGTAGGTCCATCCCGAACAATGGAAGCTCATCTTCGCCATCATCTTGAGGATAAACCTGATATGTTCATTGACTAAACTTAGAACCATGAATGTGGATTAACAATTTGTCACTACTCCTCTGAGGGTTATAATCTGAGATATATGAACAGTTTAACAAAGCCTTTATAGTCGGAGCATTGGAAGCACAAGACAGTTGTGGTGCCTCCAGAGGAGAAAAAACAGCAGTGCTGAGATCGACTAGGTAAGACCTGCCACAGAGAGAGGCACGGGCAGTGGATGAGTCTAAGTCATTCTTATGCACCAAAAAGACAACACCATAAGCAAGAGCCTGGGACTCTAACATACAGGAACGTCAGTTCTCTTGAGAACATCAAAAGGGGGACCAGTCAAAGGTTAGCCACAAAATCTAAAAATACAGAGGCTTAGACCCTGAGAAGTTGAGTGGTTTAGGAGCATTGTGAGAATCAAAGATGGAACCTGTGCCACAAAAATAGATAGATAGATAGATAGATAGATAGATAGATAGATAGATAGATAGATACATGCATACATACATACATACATACATAGAATAATTTTTTAAAAATGCTACACTGAATTTTGGCCAGTGTTCTCGAAATGAAAACCTGACAGCAAATAGTTTCATTTCCCCTAGTCTGGGCACTCTGTATGCTCCTTTGCTCAGCTCCAACAAAAGATACTACGCCCTGTATCCTTCATTAGATACAGGGCATAACACAGCCATGGTTCTCCTACCTCCAGTGAGCTTAAATATAACAGGGAATGTAGTTTTTTCCTTTCAATTTTGCATTTTTATTGTGGCATTACTATACAAAACAGAAAGCTTACCATTTTATCATTTCTAGGCACTCTGCTCATCAGCACTGCATACTTCATGCTGTGGGCTGTCCAGCACAGAGCTTTTTACAGCTTATGAAACTAATGTTATGTAGTTTACATTAAAGAGTACTTTCCTTACATCTCTTCTCAGCTCCTAAAAGGCTCAATTTTTTCTTTTTTTTAATGAATTTGACATTCATAGGTACCTCATGGAGATGGAATTGTGCAATATTTTCTATTTGTATTTAGATTGACTACTCAGCATACCAGGTTGCCTCAAGGTCCATGTAGAAGCCTTTAAGGTTCAAAACTTCATGCCTTTACAAAGCTGAGTAGTTCTTATATTCATGAATGCACAGAGAGCATATTTTGTGTATCTATTCACTTTTCCATGGGTACTAGGCTGTGTCCCACCCTTTAGCTGTTGTAAACGAGGCTGCCGTGGATGTAGGTGTAAGTTTCCTATTTGAGCCTCTGCTTTGGGTTCTTTTGGAAATAGCTAAAAGTGGAATTTCCGGATCAAAATCTATCTTTAATCTGGGGGGAACAACAGACTGCTTTTCTCAAGCTGTGCAATCTTGCATTCCTCCCAGCAGAGCGTGAAAGTTGTAATTTCTCTGCATCCTCACTAACACGTTATTTTCTAGCTTGTTTGTTTGCTTGATTCTTTTGAAAACAGCCAACCTCCAAATAAGCAGAAAGTGGCATCTTATTATGGGTTTGATGTTCTGTCCCTGAGTGACTACTAACCTTTCAAGTCATTTCATATGTTTATTGCTCACTTATGTATTGTTTTGCATAAATGTTTACCTAAGATTTTGCTCCTGTTAAAATTATTATATATTGTTTTAGAGTTTTAGGTTTTTTTAAAATAGGTCTGGAGACTAATATCTTTTGAAATATATGATCAATGTGATAGTTCATTTTCATTGTCAATGTGACTGGCTTTGAAGTCACTTAAGGAACCAGCTGTTCCATGTGTCTATAAGGATGTATCCAGCAAACACTCAGACTGAAGACTCATCCTGAATGCAAGCAGCATGGTCCCAAGGCTGGGGCCCTGGACTGAATAAAAAGGGGAGAGTAGTGAAGCCTATGTCTACTTCCTGACTGCAGGTACAACGTGACCAGTCAAGTCACAGTCCTGCCAGCAAACCTTCCCTTCCATGATGAGCTGTCTTTTCTTGAACTTTAATGAAGTTGCCTTACCAATTACTGTATCACAACAATGGGAAAAGGCATGAGCAAACATTTTCTTCCATTCCATGAATTGCTTTTTTTTTCCCCTCTGTTGATAATGGCCTTGGGTATGGACACAAATTTAAACAAAATACCAGGCACACTGTGGATAGGAGATAAATTTAGGAAATCTGACGAATATTGAGAGCATGAGGGTCTATATAATAGGAACAATAATGAACAATACACAAATCCCTAGTCCCAAGGAGCTCCCATTGCTTCTAAATAATTCTAAAATATTAGAAGTAACATCTAATGGAAAGATGAAAGAAAAGGCCAAACCTAGGAGGCCTCCAATAATGGAATATAAGGCAGAAGGAAGGCAAAGGTGGAAGGGACCTTCTGGGGACAAGAAGTGTGTCTGAGGCCCTGACAGGATGGGGCTGTGATGTTTATAAGGAAAAGAATGAAGATATCGAGACTGGGACAGGAAAGTCAGCAGTGATGGCCCCGTAGCTGGAGGCTGATTGATGGACAAGAACACCACTGTAGAGGAAGCTCCTTTCTGGGACTACAGTGGCGTAGACTCTAGCTTAAGTTAAAAATCTGGGACCTGTGAAGTAGTAATACATAACAAAGACCTTTCTCAATAAAGGTCCTAATTGTTCTCAGCTGCACTAACAATGACAATAAACGATTAACCTCACTTTCTTAAAATTCTGGAACTCTCACACTTTCTAATATATTCCCATAAACCATCTCTATCCATAATGGTCTCTACTGTTCCCAACCAAAGTTATTGACTTTTCTGCCAAGTTCTTTAATTAAAGTGTGTGAGACTGTGGATTTATGTATGTGTGTGCACATCTGTGGGTATGTGTCTCTGTGTACGTGTATGCATGTGCCTATGTTTTATGTTGGATGTCTTCTTTAACACTCTCTAGTTTCTATATTGAGGTGGGTCTCTCTCTCACTGAAACTACAGCTCATAATCCAAGTAGTCCAGCTAGCCAGTTCAGTTAGTCTAGATAGCCAGCTTTCCCAGCTCTATGTGGGTTCTGGGGTTCCAACTCTGGTCCTCATGCTTGAATGGTGAGTGCTTTATCCAGGAAGCTATCTCCACAGTCCTCAAATCCATCTTGACTCCTCTTATATTCTGGCCCAATTATCTCATGTACATAAAATCTATGTGGCAGAGACAGAGGCCACCTACAGTTGTTTTCCAGTTCCTTGACCTAGATGGCATGTCTTCTACTTGAGCAACAAATAAAAAAGGTAATGAAAGATGATCACTATCATTAATATAGACTAATATAGATTTACTATGAAGAAGAGTTATTCAATATTCTCTGATTATGTTAACTTATTTAATCCTTGAAACATCTCTAAGAAGCAGATGCCATAATTTTTCCCTCTCTTTTACATGTTTTTAACATTAGAATTTTATTTTTTTAATTTACCATATATTATACAAAATGATGGGTTTGTTATGATATTTTCACAGACGTATACCATGTATCTTCATCCTCTTCTGTCTTCTCTTACCCCCTCATGTCTTTTAACTTTCTACATTTAGGTGTGTGTGTGTGTGTGTGTGTGTGTGTGTGTGTGTGTGTGTGTGTGTGTATCTGTCTGTCTGTCTATAGAAGTCAGAGGACTACTTATGAGAGTCTGTTATTTCCTTCTACAATGTGGATTCCTGAAATCAAACTCAGGTTTGGTGGCAAGTGCCTTTATCTACTCACTCCCATCACCACCCCTCAGCCCCTCATTTTTCAAAAACAAAAATAGTATTAAATTTCCAAGGTCGTATTGCTAGGAAGTGACAGAGTCAGAATCTAAACCCATGTGACTGGACAACATATATGTCCTCAGTGTTAGGTCATTTCAGGTTAGTGTGAAAAAGATAGTTAGTGTCTGGGAAGATAGTTAAGAAAACTCAGAGGAAATTTGGTGGCTTGGGGAAGAAAAAGAGGGCTTTGAAAAAGAAAGAAATATTTATCTGCACAATCAGACATCATAAAATCCTTAGTCATATGTGTAGGAGGAATTTATTTTTTCCCACCAGACAGCTCCCAAATAACCACACAGAGACTTATTATTAATTATAAATGCTCAGTCAAAAGCTTAGGCTTGTTACTAACTAGCTCTTACAACTCAAATTAACTCATTTTTATCAACCTAAATGTTGCCACATGAATTGTGGCATTTACTTGTCCATACAGTCTTGCTCCCTCTTTGTCTGGTTGGTGATGCCATCCCTTTCCCCAGAGTTCTCTCTGTCTGGCTCTCCTACCTATACCTTCTCCTGCCTACCTACTGGCCTTTTAGCTCTTTAGTAAACCAATGAGAGCAAAACATCTTCACATCATATAAAAAAAGATTGTTCTACAACACGTATGTCCAATAAGCCTTGTTAAGATAGCACAGAGACATTTCAAAATGGAAAACTTTATCATAAAAGTGCTTAAAGTGATTGTGAATATACTTTCATTATCTGTTAATAATCATTCCTTCATAATTCATTACAGGAAAAAGCAAAGAACAAGAAGGAAAGAGAACCTCAATCTTATTCTCAGTGAGGCCAAATAAGATTAGTACCAAAAATTTATGATTATAATAGAATCTATCAAAAAATCTGAATAAAAACCATTTTAGTGATGCAAAAATGACCTATAAAAGAGAAAAAGTGAGAAAATAGAGAGTAAGTATAAACTAATAATTGGAAGATGATGTGGAGAGAAAAATGAATCATGGGAGGAATAAACAACAAGACTTTATCCCTTGATATGATTAATAATAAAAAATCTATATGTTATGAGTAGTTTAGTGATGGAGGAAATTAAGAGATAGAAGATAATTCTAGCACTGAGGACCTTGAGTTACAGATACAAAGGGAAGGTGTGCCTTAGGAGCACCAATACTGTTCCAGTGAAAGGAAAAGATAAGATTATAGGTGAGCTGGTTTTTTGGTGTTGGCATGAGAGGATCATTATTATTAAATTATACCAAATTTGTAAAAGTTATTGGCCAAGCCTAAGTGAGTTGAAAGGAAGAATATGTAGAAGAAAATACTTTTGTAAAGAGTGGGAGGTATGAATGTGCCAACAGAAAAAAAATAGCATTTTCTGGTGGCATTGGACACTGTTTGGGATTTAGGGTAGAATACCAACCAACACAAGCATATGAATTTTCTATAGTAACATCAGTTCTTCAGATACAAATAAAGAAAAAGGAGCAACTGAGCTTTGTGGGAAATTCCCTGGGATGAGTCATTTTCCTAAGAGCTTCCCCTGCCTTATATTCCAGGCTCATACATTGCTGGTGAGATACATGGGGGAGAGGTGCCTGGGCAAGAAGATAAATGACAACGTAATATTGAGGAAAGTAAGAAGCATTGGTAGAGTTTATTTTAGGAACATTCAATCCCCAAAGTGTCCTACGGAGTCAAAATTCAATGGAGAAGGAGTAAGACTGATGCTCAAGATATACTATCAAATAGTATGGCAACGATTTCAACAGAGAGACTCAGAAGGGTGTAATGGTATCTTTTATAACAATAATGCTGTGGTGTGGCCAGGGGGTGGCAGTGCTCAGGTAAATTGAATAGAAGAAATTATTGTAACAGAAAATTCAAAATATTGCAATACCAGGTTGTTGGGTGGATGAAGAACAACTGACTAGATTGATTATAGGAATCACGAAGAATACAGAGCACAGCAGATGACAGAGTTATCAAATAAAGATGGGGACAGGAAAAGGGTTTCGATGGTGACTGCTAGAAAAGATATTAGATGACAAAGTCTACAGACACGAGCTCAGGGTTTTCAGAGTTGAAAGGACAGATGGCTTGTAAGGATCCACAGAAACCAAAAAGACACCTGCTTTGCCTCCGGTTTCCAAGGCAACTGAGTTGAAGAGGAAAAACACCTTCCACTTGGGAGAAACCTGGGGAAGGAGTCCATTTTTATAATCGTATGAGAAGGATAATCTTACTTAAAAATTAATCAGCAAGATTGGAGCTAAGTTTTTAATTCTCCAACTTCTACATCCCAGAGGTTACTACAGTTTTCGACATACATAGATTTGAGAATAATGGGTCTAAAGGAAGAGCTGGAAGCCACTCCAGGGTAGCTGTAACATCTGCATCATATTCGCTCTTAAAGACTCCTTGGAAGGCAAAACCAGAGCTCTAATCCAAAAGCCTGATTCAATAGAAGCTGAGCCTTGTGCTGTTAATGTCTCTATAATGAGAAGAAACACAAACAGCCAGTGTCTTTAAAGAGAGATGGGAGAGAAAGGGTAGAGAGGAGGCAGACAGATGACAGATAGAGCTGCCCTTGGATCGTAAACACTCAAGGAGACATCGGCAGTGGAGTGTTGAGGATTGCTACCTACAGTGCCCTTTCTTTCAATTCCCCTTGTGAGTTTACCTCTCAGTGACCCATAAGGTGTCCCCTACTTCCCCTTTATGTAAGTGCTGTGCCTTTGTTCTTTGTTCATCTCAGAGAGTCAGCTGAGAAAGTAAACATAGCCTGGACCACATGTTCTCAAACTCTGATGCACTACCAGTTCCCCAGAGAGGAGGATCGTGTTCATCGCAGACTCACAGGACTGCTTCAGAAGTCAAATGCTGTCTCCTCATCCTCACACACAATCTCTGGGGTGATGCTGCTTTCATCCCTAATCACAAGGAAGAACCGAAGCTAAAGAAGGTTAAGGGCATTGCTCAGAGCATTCTATAAATAAATACAAGGCAAGGTTTGTCTTTTGTCCAACACCAGATCCTGTGTGGTACCTATTCCACAAACAGTAGACTGTTCACTGACACCATAGAAGGTCCCCAGTTCCAAAGAAAGGGAGTTAGATGAAAGTTTGGTTTGGTGTTGGTAGCATGCCCCAGCTGCATCATTCACAACAGCCAGGAGATGGAACCAACCTAGATGTCCATCAACAGACAATTGGGTGCACCCAATAGAATAAAGAAGAAAATGAGACGATGGCATTTGCAGGAAAAATAGATGCAAGTGAAAATCATTTAATTAAAATAATAGTTGAGCAAAATAACCCATGTTCAGTGAAACATTTACTCTCAAATGTGGGAACTTGATGTGAAACTATACATATGTGTGTTTATAGGCTAGAAAGAGGATTGTAAGAGGGGAGGAACAGATGTTAAAGCAGATGCAGCACATGTGAGAAAATCATGTGGGGGTAAGTGGAAAAGAAAAGGAACCAGCAGGAGAGGAGAGGGTCAGAGATGACAGGAGAGGACAGGAGGAGAAGAAATTAGAATAAAGTATAGTGACATACATGCCCGAAGACATCATGAAGAATATCATTATTTTGTATACTAACCTAAAAAGCTAATATAAAAAAAATTGCACCTGGATAATGCACATATATGATGGTTAGTGCTGGTGTAGCAAATAGCCAAAGGAAGTGAGGGTGCTTTTAAATTTAACAGCATTTCAAAAAATGTTAAATTACCAAAGAGTGAAAATTATTCATCCGGGGCACAGAACTGTTTTTAAAAACCACCATTGCTTTTAAAACAATATTTATATATGATGAAATTTGTTCCATTTAAAATAGGAAAGAAAAAACCACACCCACCTCTCCTGACCTTTTCAGGCTCATTGTTTTTTTAATTACTTGATCCAAAGTCAGCCTCTCAGGCATTGTTGTAAAATAGCACCATTCCACAACACTTTCCTGACAGGGTGTGCTTGAGCTTCAAGCCTGCAGGTTGGGTTTAGACAGATCTTGGAGACCTCTAGCATTGCAGGGAACTCTCAAGATCTCCCCTCAACCTCCCCTCCCCTCCCCTCCCCTCCTCTCCCCTCCCCTCCCTTCTCCTCTCCTCTCCTTTCCCCCACCACACCCCGTGTGTGTGTGTGTGTGTGTGTGTGTGTGTGTGTGTGTGTGTGTGTGAAGTAAATACCTGTTCTTTAGGCGGATTGTGTTATATTCCAAAAGTGTTGTTTATAATAAGCTGTCCTCAGAGCTAAAGAGACTGTTCATAGTTAAAAGCACTTAACTGCTTTTACAAAAGACCCAGGTTCAGTTCCCAAAATCCATTATCAGGTGGCTCACAACCTTCTGTAATTCCAGTTCCAGGGGACCTGTCACTTTCTTCTGACCTCCACACATGCATACGTGCAAATGGTATACACAAATTCACATATGTACACACATAAACAAATTTAAAAAAAAAACTTTAATAACCTCTTCTCACTTCAGGTAAAGGCACCTGATTTCCACACTATCAATGGCTTCTTTTCACAGTCGTCCATAGGACAGAAGCATCTTCCACGGATGCTTTAGAAGTAGCCTGTCTTCCTCCATGCCCAGGCCCTCATTAATATCCCTGGGTCTCCTTCTGTGTGGATGACCTGAGCCACCAATAGACCATTAGAGGAGAAGACTGAGGCCAGTGTCCCCTCTTGGGGAAATGCTGGTATTTCTGGTGGCCAGTGCAGAAGTACTGTGATAGCACCACCTGAGGCCTGGAATTCAGGCAGAGGCATCTATGTAGCATCCACTGAGGACACTGGGCTGGTACAAGGAGAAAGGGGAGGCAAGGGACACACTAATAAATGCTGACTGAGGACACACAAGACATACAGAGCGATAAAGAATTCAGCAACAAGGAACAAGACAGGGAACACTCATAACTGGTTCACTTAGCAGCATGACTCAAGAAGAACCATTTTGCTTGGGAGCAATCTCTTCTCCAGAGATACAGATGGGAAATATCTACTTAAGATGCTAGAGAAGGCTTCTATCTCTGCATACCAATACCACATTTAGTCTTAGACCTAAAAGTTAAGATTACTGAATGGCATCTATAGCCAGACTAGTCCAACTACCAAACAACTCACCACCTCAGTCGTTCCCTCTTAGGCTTTCCCATCTCATTAACTACTGTATCTCTTTCTGTCCCTCACCAGACTAGCTCTACCCTGTATCTCCATTTCTTCACCTGCCTATTCCCTGATGTCATGACTTCTGGACTCTCCAACACAACATCCTTATTCTATTTTCTCCCTCCTTTGCTGGAACTCATTTAATTAACTCAGCACCACATTGAGATGCTTCTGCCTAATTCCTGTGTTCTTGATGTTGCCAGAACATACAATGCTACTAGCAAGATAGAAGTTTATTCTTTTCCAATCTACTTGCCAGTTCTTGTATCAGTCAGTTTTCAGGAAAGATATACTTATATAGAGCATATATATTTATATTTATTTATATATTTAGCTCAGATTGATAAGATCTAAAACATGGTTGTTGGCCCAGTGCCTTTGAAGGCATCATAGCAGGAGTGTGTGACAAAGAAGGGCCATTCGCTAAGAAGTGACCAGTAAGGTACAATGTTCATGGATAGTCTCAGTGACCTCAAAGTTCTGACTAGGCCCCATCTCCTAAAGTGTTTGCCACTTTCTAATCGTGCCTTGCTGGGAACTAAGCCTTTAGCACAATATTCGGTGGAACATTCCAGATTATTATAGCACTCTTGGAAACTCTCAATATGCACTCTTCATCCTCTTAACCCCTCTGTTTGCACCTGACCTTCTTTGAGCCTTCCTCACACAAACACACACCCCAACTCTTCAATGTTAGTGTTTTCCAATTTTGTAGCCTCATCTCTTCAGCCTGGTTTCCTCCCCTCTAGGTCTAAGCTATCCCTTATTCACTCATGTCCCAAGGTTTTAGGTTCAAAGACAGGTACCATCTAGTTTTTGCTACATTGTGCAATAGGACATCACATACAGTAGATCACATAAAGTAGGTCATATACAGTAGGCCATGACATGAGTGAACTATGAGAACATCTATAAACAGCCTCTCTGGGTCTCAGATTCATAATGGTATTATGTAGTTCTATGTCATATAAAGAAATTTATCTAAGAATCAGGAAATAACCTAGTAAATGTTGGCTCTATTTCTCAAGCAAATAATTTGCAGACATCAATCTGTAAGCTATGCTTGCATGGGAACCCAGGTCTAGACATATTGTCTCCTTTGACAACTAGTTGATTCTTCAGTCTCAATCATTTGAAGCTCCTGATATGTCTCCAACCAGTTCTTCTCCCTTATTTCCATATTCCTGTAGCATGGTTACATTCTTCTAGATGTGTAAGCATGAGATTTCAGAAATCATTTAAATTATTTTTCACCCTTCCCGTATCTCAAAGACCACACCCAGAATATTCTCCAATGCCTTTTCTACTCTCTCTACAGACCTATTGCCCTGCCTGACTGTGGCTTTTGCCAAGAGCCCCACAATTGCCTATGCTCTATGTCTTCAATTCTGCAGAGTCTGCCATCCTTCAAACAGCCTGGTCATGTCTGTTGCCTGCTCAAAGCCTTGTGTATGCATAGCCTTTGGTTCAGTGAGCAGAGTAGGCTTCCTAGACTGGCAATCAGAGCACTCCACAGTGTGACCAGACTTGTTACTACGTGTTTTCTAAACACACCCTGGGTTTCTCGCCCCTGTGTCTACTTTTCCGCTTCCTCTGCCTGTACAGCTTCCATGCCCAACTATAGCTACTGAAACCTGGCCAGCCTTCAAGGTCTGCCTCAAAGCTTGGAAGCCTTCTCTGGTGTCTGAGTTGGATTTGATCTTTCTTTCTTTCTTTTCTTAGTAATTCCTCAATATTTTTATATTTTATGGCTCTTATTTTATATTATTGTAATTAAAGACATCTATCTGCCTTCTCTACTATGCAGTAAGCTCCATAAAGACAGAGATTATATCTTATTATATTTATATCCCCACAGGACTTAGAACACTCTTTGCAATAAAAGACCATCTGTACATACCTATTAAATTCACATGTGCATATCTCTAAGAAATTATATGCTGTAATTTGGGGTTTTTGAAACTGTTCATTATACCCACTTGTCTATGTACACAAAATGCCCTTTTCAGGGCTTCTCTGTGCTATTTCTCTAAACTACTGACAGAAAGGCCCTGCAAGACAGATATTTATCACAGCTGCAAAATAATCTCTCTGCTCCTCGGCTCCTCCCTGGAATCACTTGGATGCTCAAGCTCATGAATGAAATGACTGATAAATTCAGAGTAAAATCATTTTTGTAATTATCTTCTCTGGTTAAAAAGACAAGAGATGTTGTCCAAATAGTTTGTATTTAAGAGAGGGGACAGCTCCACTCAGAAGAAGTACCAGCGGGACAACTTGTCCAGGACTTAGGACACATGGAAAAATCACAGAGACATCCCTCTCTCTTTGTAATTATCCAGGCCCAGAAGCCACACCGTGTAGCAGAAGGCTTCGAACTCGCTCTGGCTTTGCTGCTGACAGTCCTTGAGAAGCTTCCAGTCACTCCTTGCTTCCAGCCTCAATCTCTGACCTTAACGGGAGGAAGAGAGAGGACTAGATCATTGAGGGAGCACCAAGATCGAAATTTGATACCAAACATCCACATAAAAAGCCAAGCGGTGACATAGGTTTGGAAGCCTGGCACTGGGTACATGGGGAGGAGGATGTGCACTGGTCAGTCAGTCTAGCCCATTTGACAAGCTCCAAGTCAGCAATTGATGGTCTCCAAAAAACAAGGTCAATGGTCCTGATGAGAACCTCTGTGGAGGTCAGAGGCCAACCTCCACACATACACCCACATGTATGTGAACCTGCACACACACACACACACACACACACATTCACACTAATAATAAGTTTAACATACTTAGTGATTGATGATCTTTGTGACTTTTTAGAATCTCAACTGTGTCTGTCTACATCCCTGTAAAGTAACACAGCACAGGGCTGAAAACTGAACATGACAGAGAGGCTACTGGCTGGTTATCTAACATAACATACCTCTATCCCCTCCAGCTGTGTGACATCAAGAGCTATCCATTACTTTTCTGTTATGTATCTTCATTTATAGCAAGGCTATAATGTTAATAATAGTGATGATAACAACATCATAGAGCTGCTGTGGCAAAAAGGAGAGATATATACATTACTTGGTAGTATCTGTCATAGTGTAATTGCATTACGGATTTCATGATGACTAATTTCAGTGGGACCCAGTTTCAAAACAGCAAATATATCTTGATAATACTTAGGGAACTACCTTCTGTGCATGTGCCCTGGTAAGGGCTGAGGCAGCCAGAGAATGGCCTTGCATGGCAAGGGGCAGGGTTAAAAGCCACAAGCGTACATCAGATAACATTCCCCTTGTATGAACAATGTTGTTGTTTAACTGAATTAGTTGCTAATTCAATATTAATTGAATTAGTATATAAAAAGAATATTAGTATATACAGTATAAAGCATATACTGTATATAGTATATATAGTATACATCCTGTATATATAGCATATAGTATATACAGTATAAAAATTAGTATATAAAAAGCATAGTTTCCTTGTCATGGCTTCATTTTTAAAGGTGTGGTCAGAGGACTTCTAAAGATGGTACAGAAGTGAAAAGTGCACACTACTTTTGCAAAGGACTATGGTTAGGTTCCCAGCACCCATACGAGGCAGCTCACAATTGTCTGTAACTCCAGCTCTAGGAAATCTGAAACCTCTTTCTGACCTACGAAGCACTGCACACACATGAACAAACCCATATACAAACAATGTATGTACAAATACTTTTTTAAAGATTTATTTATTTTTAGGTTTTGTGTATGACTGTCATGTCTTCAATAATGTATTGCAGCCCTTATGTGCTGGGTGTGCAGAGAGGCCAGAAGAGGACATAAATCCACTGGAACTGGAGTTACAGATGGCTGTGGCATGTGTTGGTCCTGGGAACTGAACTTGGAAAGACCAATCAGATGCTGAGTCATCTCCCTAGCCCCCGACATAGATGTATTTCTTTAAAAATAAAAGTGAAAGCCTGTAATAAGAGGTTTCTGGCCCATCTGGCTGGTGGTCCAGACCCACAGACTTGTAGTCCCAGACCAACTAGCCCTACAATCTGGACCTGCTGCTTAGCCCAACAATGGCTCAGGTGTTTATATTAATTACATTCTTCTTGGCTTATGGCTCAGGCTTACTGCTAGCTAGCTCCCATATCTTAACTCAACCCATTTCCATTAACCTGTCTTGCCACGTGGTCTGTGGCTTACCTATTTCTTTACATCTTGCTTCTTGGATAACTGGATAGATTCTCTCTTGACTCCGCCCTCCTTCCCCTATCTATGCTCCAATTTCCCCGCCTACTTATAAGATGCCTGCCATAGGTCAAGACAGTTCCTTTATTAGCGAATGATATTCATAGCTTACAGAAAGACATCCCACATCAAAATCCCTTGCAAGTGGAGTATCTGGCTATAAGAACCTGCATTTCTGTATATACCTTGTCCTCAGCCTGCCATTCATGATGCAGGATTTGCTTTTACAGGGGATGTTAGGGTTTCTGCTTTTGTTTGTTTTGTTTTGGAAGGTGCTAAAGATAAAACTCGGAGTTTGCTAAAGAAGTATGCTACCGTGAGCTTGCACACCCAGCTTTAGTTCTTGCCTGGTGATAAGGACAACTGTTTGTCAACACAGAAAACCCACAGTTTTTCCCACACAGGCAGAGTCCATGAAGGAGCCAGCATGGAGAAAGAAGAGGAGCTGAAGGAGTTCTGATTACATCATTTGATCTCTAGATCCAGCTAGATCTGGAGTTCTCATGTCCTCATACTATCGAAAAGTGAGTAACTTCTGAAATGTCAAATATTGGGATCACATCAAAAAGATACTGGAGTCAACTAGATGAACTCCTTGTGGCTAGCACTGAAACAATTTGAGCAATAAAAAAAGTAACATAATATTGGATCATGACCCAACTGTGAAATAAATATCCAAGAACCTATGCTGATGTAAATAAGTGATTGAATAATAAGTGTGGAAATTTTTAAATCTCCCATATAGAACAATCCAAATAGGTCATGTACATGTTCTCCTGATATGTCATGTCCATGAGTCATAAAATAATGATGCAATCAAAACAACACTATTATCACTGTGGTCCACTTTCCAAAAGCTTAGCACCCTCATGAGAGAAATATGAATCTAAAGTAGGCAGTCCTCTGCAAAAAAAAAAAAAAAGAAAAGAAAAAAGAAAAAAAAAGAAAAAAAAACCAATTGGTAATTCTCAAAGCCAAGAGTTAACAAAGAAAAAGAAAGCTTGGTAAATGGCCACAGACCACCGGGAGGCGATGGAGGCACGACAATTTGAAGTGCTCAGGCAGGCCAGGCAGTTTCCGGTGAATACCAGTCTACTGATTCACAGCTGTGGAGGCTGGCAGTCCTGCATCAAGGTGCCAGAATCTCAGGAGAGTCTCCATGCTGTGTCTCCACATGGTAGAGAGGCAAAGAGAGGGCAGAAGGAAATGGGAGGGAGTGAACCCAGTCCCAAGACAGGTAACTAGCATCAATCAGCCTGCTCACAGACCTCGTGCCCTAAACACCCAAAGATCCCACTCTCTAATACAATCCAGCCTTCAGATCCAGTGATGACCATGTGATTGATGTTCTGTGTGGGATCCTGGAGTCAAACAGGGGAGAGTAGATGGGAGCTGGTGAAATCAGGATGAAGGATTGCTTTTACTGATGTTTCCTGCTGTCATTTTCTAACTTGATATAAACACACACAATAATAAGGGAAAGTGGGTGAGGGTATACAGGAGGAAATTGTCTTTACAACTTTTCTGGGAATCTGAAGCTATTTTAAAATTTGTAATGTTTTTTTTAAAGTTATAGGGCTTGGGAGGTAACTCAGTCAGAAAAGTACATGCCATGCATGCATGAAGGAGCTGACTTCAGATCTCAAGCAACCACTGGGCACAGCAGTTCACATCTGTGGCAAAACAGAGACAGGTAGATTTCTGGAGATTCCTCAGGCAACCTAACAAAATCAGTGAGCGCTGAGTCCAGTGAGAGATCCTGCTCAAAAATAAGGTGTTGAGAGAAAGGTTGCATCTGGCATCAACTTCTGGCCTCCACATGCATATGCATACATGGGCATGTACATCCACATTCATAAGCATGCATGTACCTCTACACACATACATGTACTTGTACCGCTATGCAGGCATGAATTTATGTACATGTATCCCCACCTAAATAGGCATACATGCATATGAACATGTGTACAAATACACATACACAAAAATAATAGGCCAGCTGATGTCCTAAATGGGAGTCCTGTTATAAAAACTGATATTATTTCATTGTTTTCAAAAACATAAGGCACTTTTATAAATGATAGACTATGTGTTTTACATAGTCCCCATAAAATATACTGAGTATCTCTGCCATCTTCTAGGACATCTTTTCTCAATGTACTTAGAAATTAATAATAGCACAAGATTTGGTTGACCTACTCAGAATTTGGATCCTTCCAATTGTTCATTAAACTTACAAGCTAAATTAATGCTGTTCTTATGTGTCTTGACAGAATAAATTAATACTATCTGAATGAATTAGTAGCCTTGGCTCCTGATACCAGTGATTTTGGCAGGTAGTACTTTTGGTTCAGTGAGCCCGGGCACAGGGGACTCTTCAGGTAAGGTTGTGCTCTCCCAACACTACACATGAAGTTATCCTTAGTAACAGTTAAAAGCATGCCCCAGAGGAAGTGCCAATCTCCTCATAAGTTCTTGTCAAAGCAGCGGGAAGCTGGAGCTAGAAACACGAACTCCAAATCATGGCAAGGAAGCAACTCATTCACTCAGCAACACTTTGCTTAAACATTCACTCTAAGAACACAGCAATGACAGACACTCCGAAGAGTTTCCATTCCTGCTTCAGGGGCAAAACAGCAACACAGTAAACACAAGGTGTGGGGATATTGAGCAGCTGAAGCCAAGGAATTCTTAAAATACACAGTTGGGTATTCAGTGAACCCAGCAGAAGTGGGCAGTAGTAAGAGCAGATACATACTTGGTGAACAAACACAGATCATGAGCCCATTCATCATCTCTGTGGGCTTGTGAGGATGGGGAAGGAATTAAGACACCATGTGCCCTCTCGGCATGCAGTGCCTGGTACCTAGAATAGGAGAGGTATGTAAAGAACTGCACTACAGGCACAGAATAGAAGTTAGTGTGTGCCTCAGGAAAAGTGAGAGCGCTCTGGAAAGTCTGAAATGAAGACATGAAATATTAATGTAGTGATGATCCAGAAGCAGACAGATTGAAAGAGGGACTTACCTTGGAATATGAACCTAATGGATTGGGTGGTTAAGGTGGACAGATACAACAGCCCTGGGACACCCTCAGTAAAGGAACTTGAGGATTCTTACCTGAAGAATATGTCAATGGGCCTTGAAAAATGTGGCTTTAGATAATAATCAAGATGTAGAAAAGAGTGTGAGAAGGGGTGTAGGGTTTACATGCTTTTTGCTCCCCTCCACTCAGACTGCATGGTGGACAGTGCAGACAGCATGCTCATAGATGATAAGCATCGGTAGAGCCAATGACGAGCAAGCAGCCTGCCTCTGCCTCCACATGCAATACCCTGAGAAAGACATATTTCTTTGTCTGGTCAGATATGTATTTCCTGAAAGCAATTGTAAGGAATCATCACACAAAACAAAACTTGAAGTAGAAAATGCCTGTCTTGTAGTATTCTCAAATATGCTGCTATCCTGAAAGCAGCCAGCCTAGCAGAAAGCCGACCAGCACTTGTTCTTTTCTGTGGTAAAGCATTCCGACCAAGGGAAACTTGGGGAGAAAGGGGTTTATTTCATTTTATACTTCCACATCACAGTCCATCACTGAGGTAGTCAGCGAAGGAATCACAGCAAAACCTGCAGGCAGAACTGCTTGCTCTTCCATGCAGCATTCTCTCTGGTCAGGGAACTCACTCATAGTCGAGAAAGCAGAACCATGGAGGCTCACTCACTGGCTCAATGCCACCTGCTTGAGGGCTGGATCCTCCTACATAAATTATTAATCACGACACTCCCTCACATAGGCCCTTAGATAATCTGATCTAAGTGGTTCCTCAACTGAGGCTTCTCCTTTTAGATGACTCTAGGCTGTTATCAAGCTGACTTTTAGAGCTAACCAGGAGAGTACTGCTCTATGATTTTTCTTTACTCTTGAGACAAAGTTTTCTGTAGACAGTGCTGGCTGGGATACACGAGACTTTGTCTCACAAAACGAAAACAAGGGAACTGAAGAGAAAGCTCATAAAGTGCTTGCTTAAGCATGAGGACTAGAGCTAAGTCCCATGGAAAGTTCTGGTGGCAGCATGCACTTACAGTCCCAGAGTTCAAGTCCCATGAAGAGTTTTGGTGGCAGCATGCACTTACAGTCCCAGTGTTGCGATAAGGCAGGCAGATCTCTGAAGCTGACCGGTGAGTTGATCTATCCTTCTCAGAGTCTCAGGTCTCAGGGAGGGACAGTGTCTCAACATGGACAGCCATCCTGAAGAAACACACACACACACACACACACACACACACACACACACACACAATGAGGCTTATTTTGTTGTATGGTTCTGGAGGTGTCATTTGGCCAGGTGCCTGTTTTAAGCACATAGCAAGGAAACCAATGATGATGGGGTACATGAAGGTGAGAAGGTTAGTTCACCTCACAGCTAGGCACAAAAAGAAAAAGAGAAATAAACAAGATCTCACGGCTCCCTTTAAAGACATGGCCCTTCCTGGACCCTACCTAAAACCACCTCCCTAGTATCACCTCTTAAAGGGTGTATCACTCCAAGTAGCTCTGCAGGCTGAGACTGAGTATAACACATGAAACTTTGTGGGGTGCTCTGGATTCACCATACATCACATATCATCCACAGTTGGAAAGGTTTCCATCATTTAATCTCCTGCTACTGAGCACTTGTTATTTCTAGTTTGTTGTAAATGTATGTATTAAAACTACTCTAGTTCTTTGGGGAATATCCCCAAGAGGTCTTTGAATATTTTTGTAGAAGATCTAAAGGACCATATTATGCTGCAGATGTCAGAATGTGTAAAGATTAAGAACTGCTTGTGCCAGAGGACATTTCCCAAGTGTGTGAATGCAGAGTTGACCTCATTCATCAGTATCATTAGTACTGTTGTCAGACTGTAGCTGCCATGGTCCTACTGCAGCCAATTTCAAGTTGGAGGTGAGGAAGGAGCATCAGTGTGAAGAAATGAAGTAGTGTTCGACCACCAGATGAGTTTCATGCAAGTGATTGTCCCCAAATAGCTCAAGCCATCTTTATTCTTCAAAAACAAGCATTTTTTTTTTCATACTAACAGACATGTTTTTCTCACCCTCAGACATTAGCCTCTGGCAAAAACAAATATATCAAACATGTTTTTTCCCACCTGATAGAAGAGAAAGTGGGAAGTAGCCTTGAACACATTGTCACAGGAGATCACTTTCTAAATATAACACCAATAGCACAGACACTAAGGGCAACAATTAATAAATAGGACCTCCTGATAGGACACTATCAATAAAACAAAATGCTAGCCTACAGAATGGAAAAAGATCTTTGCCAACCCCACATCTGACAGAGGGCCAATCTCTAAGATACATAAAGAACTCAAGAAACTAGATATCAAAATATCAAATAATCCAATTAAAAACGGGGTACAGATCTAAACAGAATTCTCAAAAGAAGAACCTCAAATGGCTGAAAGACATTTAAAGAATTGCTCAACATCCTTAGCCATTAGAGAAATACAAATCAAAATGACTCTGAGATTCCATTTTACCTGTCAGAATGGCTAAGATCAGAAACACTGATGACAGCTTATGTTGGGGAGGATGTGGATTAAGGGGAACACTCCTCCACTGCTGGTGGGAATGCAAACTTATACAGCCACTTTGGAAATCAGTATGGCAACTTCTTAGAAAATTGGGAATTAATCCACCTTAAGACCTAAAGATACCACTCTTGGGCAAATACCCAAAGGATGTTCAATCATACTACAAGGACACTTGCTCAACTATGGCATTTTTATTTATAATAGCCAGAACCTGGAAACAACCTAGATGTCCCTCAATTGAATTATATAAATACATAAAGAAAATGTAGTACATTTACACAATGGAGTAAAAATACAGTAAAAATCAATGACATCATAAAATTTGAAGGCAAATAAATGGAATAGGAAAAACTCATCATGAGTGAGGTAACCCAGACCCATAAAGACAAACATGGTATGTACTAATTCATAGGTGGATATTAGGTGTAAAGCAAAGGATAACCAGGCTACAGTTCACATATATTTCCCCTTATCAGGGCAATACATTTATCTCTTTTTGGGTCCTCTTTCCTACCTAGTTTGGCCAAATATTGAGCTAGATACATCTTATTTTTACAAAGCTAAAAGGTGATAAATATAGGCACAAATTCTCAAAAACAATAAAATTATTCAAATTTTAACAAAGCATATTTGCAGGAGTAGAGGTGAATTGCCTCCAATTCTGTCAACATTGAATCAACACAGCTCCCAGGGTCTGGGGTGACAGCTGGCATTTCCAGATAAGAACCCTGAGAAGCATTAGTTCCCAAAGAATTTCGGGGGAAAATATTTGAGAAAAAAATGGATTTTCTTGGAATAATTACATCTGTCCCATGCATGACTGACAAAGTGATGCTACAAACCATCATCAAAATTATGAGAAAGATGAGAGTATGCAGGCCTCGCCATCCCAGCAGTATTTGGAACTGTCCTGAAGTTCACTAGTTCTTGCCCAGTGAGACTGTACTCATGGGGTTTGCTTCATTTGGAAATCTGTGAGAAAAGCACTCATATAGTGGTCTAAAACTAGGCTGCACAGCTTTCAACACAGCTTGCAGACAGACAGACAGACAATGCGCACAGACACACACACACACTACTCAGCACATCTCAGGACCAAACCAAGCAGAGAAAGATCAGGATGCTTCAGGAGTGACACCAATATGTTGCACTGGAAAGCTGTGGCTCACTAGACCCCAGGAGGAGAACAGAAAGATGCTCAAACAGACACCTGATGACCTATTTCTGTTAGGTTATTATCAAATCCAGTTAAAGCAAAGCCCAGCAAGCCATACCTGCCTGTAGCTTTAATAAATGTCTTATTCTTATAGAACTTCCAAGATTTTAATGTATAAACTGCTAAGTTAAAAAAGAAAAGATGTGCACTTTGACTATGAATGTATCTGGGGAATTTGAGCATCAAATGACTGAAGAATAATTTTGTGGTATAATGATAATTATATCAGGCTAAAGAGCAACTTGAGATAATGTTTGCAAACACAAAACAGTAATTAGCCATCTCAGCAATTAGAAACTGGTTTGAGGAAAATAAGAGCACAGGACTTTGTAAAATCCTGCTTTTAGGAAAATATCTACACTAAAGCATACCTCTTTTGAGAACTATGAAATGTGGAACTCAGAAGGAATTGAATTCTTACCGACACACACTAATGAACAAAGGCACATACAGAAATACTGACCTGTAATCTCCACCTTGACCTTGTTGGCCACCAGTAGTATGTTGGTAGATGCCTTTGCTGAAATCCTCAAACTGCTCACTTAAGCTCACTTAAGTTATTCTATCTAAGGTATAATCTCAAAAAAAAAAAACCTTGCCCAAATAATTAAACATCTACAGGTCAGGTCCTTCAATACCCTGTTCCCTGGGCTTCAGTAAGCGGTATATCCCCAAGCTCCTCAACAGAAAAGTAAGTGTCTTAATACTTGGTGATATCTCAACTCCAGATTTCAGGATTTAATGGCTATTTAATGTCTTTTATTTATTCTTACATAATTTCATTCATGTATACCACATGCCATGACCCTACCCACCCTCTACTCCCCCTCCCACTCTCTGTGACCATCCTCCAAAAGTATTCTCCCCTAATCTCAAGTCCAGACCATTTTTAAGTAGTTGTAATATTGTGGAAAGTATGAACCCAACTGTAGTGGGATTTTGTTTTAAAAGAAAAAAGGGCGATATGTAGTGGGATTATGTTATGCTGCTGTTTCCTGTCATTGTAAATATTTGTCCTGCCTATGGGTTTAATAAAAGCTGATTGGCCAAAGACAGACAGGAAGTGTAGGTGGAGCTACTAGGCTAAGAAAATTCAGGAACATCTCAGAGCAGGGACAGATGCCAGACAGATGCCAGACAGAGCTGCCAGAGAGACAACACAGATGCCAGAAGACAATGCAGAGAAAAGAAGTTGAAATGCTGCTCTGAGTAAAGGTACTGAGCTGCATGGCTGAATAGGATAAGAGAGATGGGTTAGTTTAAGGATAAAGAGTTAGCAAGCTATATGACTGGGCCCTAGGTCAATCAGCAGAAAATTAACAAAAGTGTCTGTGTGTTTCTATGGGACTGTGAGTCCAAACTTTGAGGCTAGGCCAACTAGTCTAGGCCAGAAATCATATACAACACCCAACTTAAGACTTTAACCACTTTAACTTAAAAAGTCTCAACCACACTAACATGTGAATCTATTATTATTACAAGAAAGAAGTTCAAATGGCCTAAATAAGTTCTTCTTTCTGTCTCCCTTTTCATAATTCTAGACAAGACCTGTTTATCCAGGCTACTGTGTGTTCTTTCAGCCTTTCTTTGTTCTTGGGGAGGCTGTATTCTGAGGTTACATGTGAAGATGTGGCATGATGTCACCAGGCATGTTGGCTCAGCAACACCAATTGGAAGGACTACAGAGGTCACCCAAACTCATGACTTAGCTTCCCATCTAAAATTGGCAACAAGAAGCAGCCTTCCCTGAGTATGTTCTGAGAACTCCGTAGCAGACATTCAAAGCACTTAGAACCTGTCACACAAGAAGCTCCACTAATATAGATAAGCTTTTACTATTACGTAATTAATAGCTACTTACATCTCTTAGCTCAGTGGAAGAATACACGATTGAACCACACAGCCTAACTTGGAGAAGTGACTCAAAGCACCGTATTTCACGCAAATACATTCAGGAGAATGAATCTTCACCCTCAAACTATTCTATCTTAAGCAGAGGGTTGGAGGATCTCCCCCAAGCCTCATCAAAGTTCTGTTAAGATTTCTGAGTTTCATTTAAAGAGAGCTATTTAGTGGGTGGGAAGAGAAATGAAGAATAAAATTCAAGAAGGTCACAGCCTTGTGCTGTCACTAAAAACCACCAGAAGATGGCAAAGAACAGAACCAGAAAGTAGCCAAACATGCTGCTTAGGCTGGGGAGATGCCCACTCAGCAGGGCAGTTATCTTACAAGTATAAGCACCTGAGTTTGATATTCAGCACCCTCATCTAAAGAGCCAGGTGGGGTGCTGGAGAGGTGTCTGGTTAGAATCCCCATTTAAAAAAGCCAGGTGTAAGGGCTGGGGTGAAGCTCAGAGGTTAAAAATGCTTGCTGCTCTTCCAGAAGACCTGGCTTGGTTCCCAGCATTCATGTTGGGCGCCTCATATCTACACTGCCCAGAACTTCACCTCAGTAAGGATCCAGTGTTTCTCTTCAGACACCTGCACCTTGCACTCATTGTGTATACACACACACAATTAAAATATTAAGAATAATTTTTCTGAGACAGGGTCTCTCTACATAGCCCTGGCTGTCCTGGAACTCACTACATAGTGACCAGACTGGTCTCAAGAAAACATTTTTTAAAAAGCACATGATTCCAGTCCCAGTAGTGGGGAAGTAAAGACAGGCATATCCCTGAGGCTTCCTGGCTAGCCTGCATGGCCAAGTCAGGGAGCTTCAGGTTTAGTAAAAGACCCCATCTCAAATAAATAATAAATAAATGGTGGGCAGCACCTGAGGTTGCTCTCTGATCTTCACAGATAGATGTATTTGTAGCCACACAAATACAAACATACGTGCTCAGATAAGTAATACCCCCATTTGATGAATGCCAAAGCTTTGTTTCTAGACTTGTGGGGTAAGAGGCCAAAGCTGCTCTGTTATTCACTAACAAATCATGAGAGATGGAGATGGTTGAGTGGGAGGAACAACAGAGAGGGAGAACAAAGAAATAGATATCTTGATTGAAGGAGCCACTGTGGGGTTAGAAAAATCCAGATGCTATAGAAACCTTCAAGAACCCACAATGTATCCCCAGCTAGGACTCCAAGCAGCAGCAGAGACGGTACCTAAACAGGACTTCCCCTATAATCAAATGAATGACCACCTTAATTGTCATTATAGAACCTTCATCCAGCAATGGATAGAGGCAGAGCAGAGATCCATAGCTAAGTACAAGGTCGAGCTCTGGTTCCAGCTGTAAAGAGAGAGAGGAGAGAGTGTATGAGCAAGGGAGCAGGATTATGAGAAGGAGACCTACAGAGAAGGCTGACTAGAGCTATTGAGAGCTCACTGAATCAGAAACAACCACTGAGGAACCTTCATGGAAAGAGAGTTAAACCCTCCAAACGTAGATGACTGTCAAATGGCATGGGCAGTTTGTGGGGCCTCTTGCAGTAGAACCAGAGTTTATTCCTGATGCATGAACTGGCTTCTTGGAGCCCATTCCCTACAGAGGAACATCTAAGGCAGCCTTAATACTGGGATGAGGGACTCAGACCTACTTCAGCTGGATATGCCAGGCTGAAGTGACCCACCTTGGGAGTCCTTGCCCTCCTTGGGGAACAGATCGGGGAATCTGGTGGGGGAGGCTGAGAGAGGACTGGGAGGAGGGAAGGGAGGGGAAACAGTGGTAGATATGGGATAAAGATTTTAAGGGGGAAAAAAAGATTTTCATTTCCTAAAGCAGAGTCAATGAGGGGAAAACCTGCTGTAGATGGAGACACGGTGGCATGGTACAGCAAGACTTTCAACTTTCAACCAAGGAAAGAATAAAGTGCCATTTTTACTTCCACTCAGCCAATCAATTTTTCACCTTTACACATAGTGATAAGAGCCTGTGTCAAAGGTTCACCAGTCAGGAGTCTGGACTCAGGAAAAGTCAAGGCACCTGACTAAGCTGCACAGTCCCTGCTGTCAGGGGCAGAGAGCCCCTTTGCTGGGGACCCTGCACCAGCAGGTGACCCTATTGGTCTCCTGAAAACTCACCAGGCAGCATGTGCCCAGACAGTGCCCTGCTGGAGAGGCAAAGGGCAGGGAGAAAGAGATGTCCTTGCTCATTTCCCTGGCTTTTTTGGCTGAACGCCATATCAACACATTTCCAAGAGCAGCTGACCTCTGGTAACACTGTGAACTCTGACCTTGGTGGTGTGATTCAAGAGCTCTTTATCCCAGATTACTTCTCAGTGTCCTCTAAAAGTGCCTGGCAGCTTATGCTTAGGCACACTTGTTCAGTTTACCAGTCATTGTCTAGAATGCACATGCCCTTGGGACAGTTTATTAAAGCAATAAGCATCAGTCATTCTCTCTGCCATGGCTTCAGTTCTTTCCAGCACTTGTCCAGAGCCATCAAGTCTAGAACATGGAAGTCTTACTCGCATCTAGTATTGTTTCTTAGATTGTCCAATATTCAAAGGGAATCAGTTTGTATGTATGATGGGCTAGAACTATCCACCAGTCTCCAGCACAAGGTGACAATCCAGTGTCTTGCAGCTTACTGTGCAAATCCTTGTCCTGAGGTGGTATGATCATAGCCCCTCCACCACCACCACCAAAAAGGAAAAAGCATATTGATACCACAATGCCTGAGTTCTGAAATCATAAACTGAAACTGGTTAAGGGCAGCAAATTACACCATGTGATGCTCATGCTAGAGTGAAGGGCAGCACACAAGTGAAGTCAGCCGCCAACAAGCCTGTATCCATGTCTCATCCTGCAGACTCACATACATGAGGAAGAAGAGAAATTACACCAAGCCAGAGAAGTTTCAATAAAGTTTTACTGTACTTATTTCTTTCATTATTGTTTTAGTATGTGTGTGATAAATTAGCATTTGCTGGTCTATTACCTGCTATTCACTATTACTATTTTGTTTAAAAAAATATTCCTTCACTATTGGTTGGATGTTGCCTAGACAGGACTTCCCCTATAATCAATGAATAGCTGCCTTAAGTACCATCACAGAACTTACATCCAACAATAAATAGAGGTTGAGGTAGGGATACAAGGCTGAGCACTGGGCTGAGTTCCTGGTCCAGCTGAGAGCAAGGGAGGAGACTCTATATGAGCAAGGGGATAGGGCTTATGAGGAAAATCCTCACAGTGATGGCTGGCTGGAGAGCTCACTGAATCAAGAATAGCCACTGGGGAACCATCAGGAAAAGGAACTTCCAAGGATAGGCAACTGTCCACTGACATGGGCAGTATGTGGAGCCTTGAAGAGTGGGATCAGACTGGGTTCCTGTGTGTGGACTGGCACCTTAGAGCCCATTCCCTCCAGAGGAACACCTAACCCAGTCTTGACATTAGAATGAGGAAATCAGACCTGCCTGCAGTGGATGCTGAGATGATCCACCTTGGGACTTTTTGCCCTTTCTGGGGAGGGGATGAGAGGGTGGGGAAGAAGGAGGCTGAAGATTGACCGGGAGGGGTCGGGAAAGGGAAGGGAGTTGGAGCAAGGGGATAGAAGAAAAGACTTTATTTTATAAGTAAATAAATAGATCTTAAAAACACAAAAAAGTAATTTCTTACCTAGTTCATTTTTCCCACACAGTAGATCAGAATACTCCTATACATATTTGTATTTCATTTTATATTATTATAAATGATATATTCTGTGAAATTCAAATTGTATTTTATTCTATCTATGAAATATTGTTTCCTTAGTATAATACTAGGCATTTTCTTTTTGAATTTTAGCTAAAACAGGTGACTAATTTTTCAAACTGAAGGTCTCAAATATCCAGAACAATGAATACTTTGGGAAGATTCAAAAAAGAATATTTCTAATGATAACTGGGTAAGTTTGCTAATGCTTTTACTCATGAAGATGTTTTGCCAGTGTAATCAGTTGTCAGAAACTTCATCCCATTCATAGAAATAATAACAGGAAAAATTTTTTACTACCCACTGTCTTAACATAGCACCTGTGTATTCTAAGCAAACTCCCTACCAACTGAATCATACCCTCAGCCCAAGCCCTCCATTTTTTAAAATTTACCTCAAGCATTTTGTTTCAGTAACAGAAAGCTATCTAACACAGAATGTGACCAAATAAGTACATGGAAATATTTAACTAAAATACTAAGTTGAAAAGAACTACACAAGTAGTAATTTACATTTATGTAAATTAACATTCGGGCCTCAGTAAAACTTCTGGCATCTTTATTCTTTCAAAAGCTCTTTGAAACAATTTCAGATTATGGAAATGTTATATTCCCAGCCTGGAAAAAATATTTTATGGCATGAAAAAAAAAATAAATGTTTATTAAAATAGCACCAGGCGTTTTTGGATAATATAAAACATATGACATAAGCCTCTGAAATAAAAGGAGAAAAAGATTAAAGTCGAGGGTCTTAGAAACCCAGAGAAACAGCAAGGCTCAGGCACTTCCGAGGGGAGCTTCAAAGATGCCGCTATCCTCACACTGCCATTGCGGCCTCTCCTTCCCTCAAGACAGCAGAGCACTCCCAGAAATACAGTTGGAACAGTCCTCTCGGGGCCTCGTGGGCCTTTTACATTTTTGATAAGTGAGGAGAATTAGGTGCCTGAAGGCAGGCCTAGGAGGCTTATCACTGAGAGGCCGCATGGCTCCTGCTAGGGGAGTGGATATGATATCTGAGGGAGAGGCTGGAGTCCAGCCAGGTGACCGTGAGGACAATTGTGGGTAAGCAACAGAAATGTCAGAGAAAAAGAAAGACGGAGATTCCCCCACTCCAAATCGCCAGAACAGAGTTTTGCTGCTCTGTCATTGTGTGTGGACAGACATGTGTGTTACCTGCAGATCCTCCCACAACTGTGGCAGCCAGGCATGGCAGAGCTCACGCTATCTTGTGCCCCATTTTCTTGTGTGACGACAGCTGGCAAAAGAATAGCTACCTCTAGAATCTTAAAACAAACAAATAACAACAACAAAGAGTATCTCCTGTACCAGATCATGAAACTTGTTATACAGCAAAGAATGACCTTGAACTTCTGACTGGAGCACCTCCACCTCCTGAGGGTCAGGACTGCAGGGATCATGCAGTACTACACCTGGTGGTAATCTACCCCCATGGTCTCATCATCCTAGGCAAACCCTCTAGTAAGACACACCTGGCCCCCCAGAGGCTTTCGAACAGTGACCACCATGCAAAAGAAAGGCAGGTGCTCTGGGCCAGGGTAAGGAGAAAAACTAAACGTCCACGTTCCTCCAAAAGCCAAGGCTTGAACTCTGGGCTAACATAGTTCTCTTTCTCGTCCTCCCCACCTTGTTTTAGTTTTCACTGAACTTCCCAGAGGGTGACAGGGCCCCTCTTGTGACTACTTTGCAGATTAAACTTCCCACTTGCTTGGTGCGGTGCATATCTGTAATCACAACACTCAGGGGGCTACGACAGGAGGATTACTGTGAGTACCAGGATGCTCCTGAAAGAAAGAAGAGTCTAAACAGAAACTTCTATGTTCTAGTCTGAAAGCTCATATTCTTATGTTGAAGTTAATCACTGAGTTAACCTTCATATCTAATGAAACAAAGGAAAGAATGCACGTTTTAATTCTAAAATTTGCCATTTGAGTCAGAATCCTCTAAGCCCTGACCCAGAATTCTGTTGTTTTAATTTATTATTAGCAGGTTGTGGGGGGTGAGTGTGAAGGTCATGTGAAGGTCAGAGGGCAGCTCTGAGGTTTGTGTCCCCAATTCCACAGCTTGATTTTCAGACTTCTTGCTACATAGAAAGACTCTGAGATTATCTTTCCAAGAATGCGTCTTCACTCAGCCTCAACTCTCCAGATTCAGAGTATGTCTCTGTAGCCCAGGCTAGTCTGCAACTCATTGTGTAGCCCAAGCTGGCCTCAAGCCCTCCATCTTCTGGCTTCAGTTTCCCCCATGCTAAGTGTTCACAGCCCCTCACCAGCTAGCTTTCAACAAGGACCAGATCCAAAGCAAATTTGTCTTTAAAACCCCACACCCCAGGCAAGTGCCTGACAAGGAGTAAGAACTTAGAACAAATTGGGGCTGGAGAAATTATCTAACAGTTAAGAGTATATTTAAGAACATGGCCTACTCTTACACAAGGCCTAAGTTCACTTCCTAGCACCCATGTTGAGCAGTTCATAACTAATTGTATCTCCAACTCCAGGGGATCCAATGCCTTCTCTGGCTTCTGGATCATCTGTGCATGCATGAATACAATCTTATACAGATACACACATACACACAATTTAAAATGAAATAAAATCTAAAAGAAAAATGTTGCAGTAAGAGATGCCTAGGGAAGATGCCATAATTAAAACATTTATGAGTCTAATGCCTAAACTATTTATCCCATCATTTTATATAATTACCACTGCTATAATTATCCTGTTTTACAACATAATATTGATAGTAGATAGATGAATCCATTCTATGTGCAAGCTTTACTTTCTGCTTGATAGCTCTGAGTTAAATTAGAGAAATTACAGTTTATGTGGTCACTGAGTAGAATGTAAAATATCTTACTGCAATGTTAAATGAGCTGAGGAATCTTTTATACTCAATATTTCTGTTGGGTGAAGTTGAATCTGATTGCTCTCCCCTAAACCACATCAGAGGTGGGGGGGAGAAGCTCCAGAGAACTGTTTTGTCAAGTGAAAATGTCCACAAAATATTTACAATTCTCATTTGATTATCTTACTATAGGAAAACACTAAAAATGGTTATGAAGAATGGAAATAAAACTGTTGTTCCAGGCAAAGGCAATAGCATGTCTATAGAACTACTGTGTAGTTTCTGAACTAAGTTAAATAAGGTAAGAAAGCATCCAAGACAAGGCTGAAACCCACCACTTACCCTAGTGATAAAAGAGAGAGAGAAAACTGAAGCTCATTGTGGGCCAAACAAAGTTCCCCAGGAGACCTTCAGTATTTCCAGCATACCTATAGCAGACCTGAACAAAGACATTCCCATGGTTACCAGGCCTGTGCCTCTGTATCTGTCTTTTCTCAATATGCACACGAGCACAGCCATCTCAGGAGTGTTACAGAGTTACAGAGGTGAGGAAAGAGAAGACTACATGTCTTTCACACATTTTACATGAAATCTCTGCTGTACAAATCTGGGCCACCAGTAACAATCTACTCACCCCCCCCCCTTTCCAGGTACCTGAAACATAGAAGAAGAGCCCTTCCGAAAGTCTAGGGACTGGAAAGATAACTCAGCAGTTAAGAGAACTGACTGCTCTTCCAGAGGACCTGGGTTCAATTCCCAGCCCACATGATGTCTCACAATTGTCTAAAATGGAATTCAAAGCCACTTTCTTGTGTGCAGATGAGCATGTAGACAAAACTCAGATACAAAAGCCTAGGTGAAAGGCAGCCATGATGTCCACTCCAGAGTTGCCTATCCCAAAAGTTATCAGAGGAGTATTTGATAGGACCCAGAAATGCCAAACTACTAAAATTCTTCTGGCAGAGCTATTTAGAGGTATAATCATTGTAGTTCACACTGAGCTGAAGAAAGTACTTAAAGAGCTAGGTTCTGGCTTTCGTAATATCATGCTAAGCTTAGCATCCAAATTTGATACATGGGATGGAGATGGGGATGTAGCTAAGTTAGAAGACACAGAAAGCACTGGGTTTGATTCCTAACACCATATAAACTTATGCTAGGACATCTAGGGGGAGGATCAGAAATTCTAGGTTATCTTTGGCTATATAGCAAATTAAGGACAGCCCAAGCTACATAGAATCCTGTCTCAATAAATAAATAAATAAATAAATAAATAAATAAATAAATAAATAAATAAATAAATAAATAAATGTCACTCAGCAGATAGCCACTATTCTGTCAGCAGCTCCAAGCCTGTGTAAGACAAGTCAAGGCATTCAGTTCAACTACAGATGATTGACATCTGGGCCACAAACCAGCCATACAAGCAGCAGCTCTGGAATCAGGGTCCCACTGAGTCCTATGAGTAGGAAATTGACTAGAAGAGGGAGAAAAGAGTCACTATAGCCGGGGCTCATCAACAGATGAGACAGTCTTCAAGAGCAGTGGGCGGCTGGTGCTCATGTTCAGAGAAGGAAAAGGAAGAACTGCGCTTCAGGAATTGGGAAAATTCAAAACTTGAATATGGTAGTCTGTAGTCAAAACCCTATTTTTGAGCTGCAGAGAAGGTTCTGCAGCTGGGAATACTCCCTGCCCTTCCAGGGTACCCAAGTTTAGTTATCAGAAACCACATCAGGTAAGCTCATGACTGCCTGTGATTCTAGTTCCAGGGGATCCAGCCCACTCTTCTGGCCTCTGTGGGCACCTGCAATCACGTGAAATACCCCGACACAGATGGCCAAACATACACATAAATAAAAATGAAAGTAAAAAGCTCTTTTCTATCTTTTTACATTTTGTTTTAAAAAATATTTTTATTAATGATTTGAGAATTTTACACAATGTATTTTGATCAAATTCATCTCAATTACTTCCTCTAACTCTTCCTAATACTGGCTTCATATTGGCCATGCATTCCTAGTAATCCTGCTGTTATTCCTAAGTACTGGAGTCATGGTTATATTCTGCTATGTCTGACTAAAACAGCCACTTTCTGAGGGGGAGTCACTTAGGACTTATAAAGAGATGATGAGTAGAAACTTGCCACTCCTTCTCAAGAAAGTGGATTTCTTTGTCCACACCTTTTTTTTTTTTTTTTTTTTTGACAGCTTGGAGGATGATACCTTCCTTTATCTTCTTTGAAAGACAGGCTCAAGTGGGATTCTGTAACATCTATTAAACACACTAATTTTGGACAAGAAAGGGGGACTATTTGGGGATCAAGTTGTAGGCCAAAAGGTCAAGAGTTCAGCTTAGTGTCAGCTACTTAGTAAAGTTCAAGGTCATTCTAGAATACGTGAGATCTGTCTCCAAACAGACCAACAAATGTCAGTGTGAGAAAGGTGGGCTAGAGAAGAGAATGGAGGTAAGCAGACTGCATATCAAATCTGATAATGGGACACTAAGCCATTTTATCCTGGCAAGATTCCATTTAGATGGCTTAGGATCAGGTAAATACCAAAAGCTGGTATTTCCCTCTGCTTTGGCATATAGCCATATACAGAGCATTGTAGAAGCTCCTCACACAACTAAAAACAGGAAGGCCATATGACCCAGGAATTCTACTTCTAGGTATCTATCCAAAACAGTTGAAATCAATATGCTGAGGAGTTATCTATTCCTACCTTTGTTACAGCAATATATCCACAACAGCAAAGAAATGGAGTCTACTTAAACTCTATGAATAGATGGATAAGAAACTGTGGTAAATATAGAACAAAACACTAGTGGTCATAAAAAAAGGAGGAAGTTCTGCCATTTGTGACAAATGAATGAAGCTTAGACAAAATGAGCCGAACACAGAAAAAAAAAAAAAAGTAAAAGAAAACTGCAGAGTCTCACTTGTGTGTGGAGCCTCCAAAGAATGACTAACAAAACTCAAGTGTGGAAGAGTGACCACCGAGGGTGGGTGGAGAGAGGTCAGTTATGGATAAACTCGCCACTGGACAGCAAGAAAATGGTTTTAAAGTTTATTACATGTGAATATTGTATCAATTAAGACATGTACTGAACAATGAATATTATCCATTATTAACCATAGTTAATTATAACTGAGTGTTTTAACATTGCCAAAAGAATGGACTTAAATGTTCTCACTATAAAAATATATATAAAGTTGTGGATGAGATACTTGGTTTGTTATACTCATTATATAACACATGCATATTTCATCACACTGTACTTACATATACATGCCATTATTATTTATTGACCAAAAACAGATTTAAAAGAGTACTTTGAAATATGAGCTAGATTGAACCCACAGGCACATTTCCAACATACATGTTATCTGTGTTAGTCCCTTGGTCCTGAGCCCTGGCTGAGGCAAATTGGTCTCAAATTTAATTTCCACTAAGAGTTTCTTGTCTCAGTAATGAACCTGGCATTTCATTCCTGAGACTCTGTAAAGGATACCAGTCATTATGGCCAACAAATTGTATCCCTTTTTTATTGTCCTGACAGCAAATGAAAAGTTTGTTTTGCCAAAAGGGATATACCAAGGTAATTTGTGAAGACTTGACCTCATTAAAAACATTCTTGAAATATGCCCAAAAAGGAGGATACATCTAAATTAACTCCTGCATGCTTCTCCTGAACTGTCAAAAAAAAGTGGCCTCAGAGCAGTATTCCTGTCACTCTGGCTTATGGGAGCAGACCCTGAGGCTTCCAAGAACCTCTCCAGGATTACACACCACTGTAATCAAAGACATAGTCAAACTCATTCTCCAATCCACCGCCTCCCCATTACCAACCTATCATCACTATCCCAGGTCTTGTACCAAAGGCATAGCCTCTTTCTAAATCATCTCAAAAAAGCCTAGAGACTCCAAGACTAAAGATTGCTCAAAAACGCCCACCATAAAATAAAAGGAATGTGTTGACTGCTCCTCAAGCAGGAGACAGTGTACCTTCATAAGTGGCAAATGGCTCCAAGACCAGGTAGACTTTGATTTAGTCTAGTGAGATATAATTAACAACTCCAGAGGAGAGATCCTCCAGGATACTGAATCAAAGAGGTTCAAAGAGGCAGAGAGAGTAGAAAAGCTTCTAAAACAGCCTGCAGGGGAGTCCGGGCAGCAGCCCCAATCATTAATGAAGAGATGCACAGAGCATCAAGTTCAGGGAAAAATTGACAGATCTGTCTCACAAGAATAAATCACTTCCTGCTCACTACTCTCTCTCTCCCGTGGTGTGTGTGTGTGTGTGTGTCTGTCTGTCTGTCTGTCTGTCTGTCTGTCTGTCTGTGTGTCTGTGTGTAGTGCGATTCACCTGTGGATGTTTGCAATCGTGAGGCTCATGGAGATGTCAGGGAATGTCCAGTGAACTGCTCTATTACTCTTGCACTATCTTGAGACAGGGTCTCTTACTGAGCCTGTAGTTTTTCTCCCATTTGGTTGTTTAGGTCTTATTCCCCACCCAGGCTGGATAACAAACTCAAGGTCTCTCGCCTTCACCCTTCTCCCTCCAGCACTAGAGTTCTTTCTAGGTGAATCCCAGCTTCTGCAAAGATGCTGGGAATCAAACGCAGGTCCGCAAGTTTGCACAGCAAGTGCTCTTCTCCACTAAGCCATCTCTGCACTCCTTAGCACCAAACCAAACATTTCTATATGGGCAAGGCTAAAGTAAAAAGTCCAGTAACCATAGAAAGGGAGAAAATAAAAGGTTCAAGTTACTTACTACTACTATAAAATGATCAAGAGCAAACAACTCAAAAGAAAAAGCTGACCAAAAAGACAGAAAAACCATGCAATAGGAAATGCAGATACCCCCAAACATACCTCACCCTCATTAGTAGTCAGGAAGAACACAAATAATATCAGAATCATGAGATTGGACAGGGTAAAGGGAAAACCCCTGCCCCATACTTCTTGGGAGTATTGTAAGAATGATGCAGTAGTCTCTGTGCTAGCACTGAAGGAAGGGGTACGGCTGAAAGGAGAGGGCTGGCTTGTAGTGTGAATCGTAATTGGTCTTAATAATAAAAACCCAGAGCCAGATATCACGGTAAATGCTGAAAAAACCATGGATACAAAGGAGCCAGCCACTAGAGAGTCTTTTTATCTCTACCAACTCCTCAAGCCAAAGGAAGCTAGTTTCTGTCTCCTCTTGCCTTACATGCCTCTCTCCACACAACCATACCATTTCCTGTCTCTACCTCCAAAGTGCTGGGAGCAAAGGAGTGTGCCACCACTGCCTGGCCTCTATAGTTAACTAGAATTCTGATCTCCAGGCAAACTTTATTTGTCAGAACACAAACAAAATCTCACCACACTGTCCTTCAGTCAAGAGTCTATGTGCAACTTAACTCCCCTGCCAGCACTGCTAAACAAGCTCCCAGGATGATTTAGAATGCTCAGACTGATTTATCCATGTCTAATAAAAATGAGTGTGCCCTGGGCCTGGGCTGGTAGGATGTCTTAGTTTCATTTCTTTTGCTGTGATAAAATACTCCGCAAAAAGCAACACAGGGCGGGAAAGGTTTATTTGGCTAACAATTCCAAATTACAGTCCATCATTTCCAGGAAGGCAAGACAGGAACTTGGGTCACATCACATCCATGGTCAAGAGCAGAAAGAAAGAAATGCATCCTGGCTGTGCTCAGCTCTGCATCTCTATTCTTACTCAGCTCGGGACCTAGAGAATGTCAGCGCCCACAACAGGCTGGTTCTTCTGGATCAATTAACAACCAAGACAATTCCCCTCAGCTGTGCCCACAGGCCAAGCTTATCTAGATAATTCCTCACTAAGACTCTTCCAGGTGAGTCTAGGTTGTGTTAAATGCACACAAAAGCTGAGGAGCTCAAATGGCTTAGTGGGCAAAGTGCTAGAACCTCAATTAGATCCCTAAGATGCACAGGAAAAGGAGAGAACCAGCTCCCCAAGATTTCCTCTGGCCTGCACACATAAACAAATGTCTAAGTGTGTTGCTGAGGTCAATGAGGTGGCTCAGCAGACAGGGATGCTGGTTGCCAGCCCTGAGGATATAACGGGGAGGAAGAGAAGCATATTCCTCCAGTTCTCTGACCTCCACCAGCTCCTGGGGGCATGTACCTGCCCTTACACTGGGAATGGAGAGGGAGGGGGAGAGGAGGGGAGGATGAGAGGTAGTAAAAGTTTTTAAAATGTCAATTGATCTCATTTCAAGTTAGAGAACTGCTTATCAATGCAATTTATGTAGTGGCAAAAAGCAGTCACAACACTTCATAAATAGAGAAAATAATTGCATTACGTTCTGGCACCCTCCCAAATAATGGAGACTTAAAAAAAAAAAGTAGGAGTATTATTTGGAAGATTACAAAAGACAGAGGCAGCACTCCAGTCTCAGGAAGCAGAGGTCAGCTTCAAATTGCTGCTCCCACCATTATGAGGCAAATTTTTCATATCTTGTCTACGTGCTGGGGACCACAGCCCCCACTGCATATGAACCACGCCTTAGATGAGCTAAAACATAGAACCTAGCTTCCAACAGGCACTGAAACAAAATCTCCAGTGCTTTGTTGGGGTGTCAGGAACAGCTCAATTGAATAGCAGAGCTCTATTTTGGCAAATTATATGCATCTATATTTATATTTTTAACAGCATAGTATGTGTCTGCTCAATAAGAAATAGAAAGCTTTAAAAGAAGATCTATTTATATTTGTATTGTGTATGCATGAGCTTATTACATCAGGTACACGCAGGCGTCACAGAGTTCAAAGGGCATCATTGCAACCTCTGGAACTATAGTTACAAACAGCTGTGAGGGGCTGATGCTGGTCAAACATGGATCCTCTAAAAAAAGCAGTGAGTGCTCTTTCCCATATTTCCCATTCTTTGCCGCTGAGCCATATTTCCTACCCAAGTTTTAACTTTTTCTGTCCACATTTCTGCATTGGCTTACTGCAAAAATGCACGCACTGTTTTGTCATTTCAAAGGCTAATTCAAGCTGGGGTACAGTGATACATACTGTAAGCCATTCTCAAAAGGCTGAGGCAAAAAGATTACCTGAGCCCAGAAGTTTAAAATCTGCCAGGACAACAAATAAAAACAGAAAGATGAGAGTGAATGGGGGAAGAGGGAGGGAAGGGAAGGAGAGAAGGGAGGGGAGAGATTGAGAGAGAGAACCAATAATCTTTTGGGAGGAAATGTGGTGAGTGCAGGTAGCCAGTTGCTGATGCCTTGATGAAGAGCATCAAAAACTAAGGCAGGGTCCTGTGATCTTAAAGGAATGGGGCATTGCTTGGATGCTTATGGGAAGTCCACAGAAGAAAGGAATGTGAAGTGTTGGCTGTGATCTGGCAAGCTGAAGGATGAACTCTGCCTCCTCACCCTAAGGAAAGCTCCCATTAGCCATTTCCCCTTGTACTTCATGGGAGCAAAGTCCAAACCAATGTCCATGAGCACTATCTGTGGCTCTGTAACCCCACCCAACCACAACCTCACTCTCTTCACTTTAGCACCATGAAATTTATAGCAAATAAACAGTTGTACCTTCTTGTGCTAGACCTTCACTCCAGCTGCACACGCCCATAGCTGCTCATAACTGCCTTCCCTATCCCAACCTGTCTTTGGTGCTAGCTAACTCCTCCATCAGCTAAAACATCCACTTCTTGAAAGGTTTGCCTGAATCCTCCAAGGATTAATTCAATCTCTCTCACTATTAGTGCCAGATTGGACTATAGGGACTGGTGAACTAGGAAAGTTTTCTACAGCTAATCTACAACCTCATTCTTCAGGCCCCCATTATTTTTTGCCATATTATTCCTGAAACTGATCTGCTGTTTATTTGTTTGCCATGGGTATGAAGCATCCTGTAGAGCCTCATGAGTTTACCTCATCTGGTGGTGGGCGATGGGAGAAACTTTAGGTGTCTGGAGAGAGTATCTTGTTCCTTGGTGTCTATGCTTCATCATTACCAGGAAGGTGAGCATCTCTGCCATCATCATGCCCTTCTGCCATATTCTCCCTTATTAAAGGCCCAGCAAAAGTCAAGCCAGCAGAGCATGGCATGAAATATCTAACACCAGGATGTGTCAGAGATTTGTAATTGGTTCCCATAAATTCATAGAAAGTGGCACTATTAGGAGGTGTGTCTTTGTTGGCACAGGTATGGCCTTGTTAGAGGAAGTGTGTCATTGGGAGGGTGGGCTTTGAGGTTTCCTATGCTAAGGATACTCCCAGTCAACTTCCTCTTTCCTCCAAGTTGTAGGGCTCTCAGCGCCTTCTCCAGCACCATGTCTGCCTGCATACTGTCGTGCTCCCTGATGATGACAATGGACAAAACCTCTGAACTGTACACCACCACCTCATGTAAATGTTTTTCTTCATGAGAGTTGCTGTGGTCATAGTGTCTCTTCACAGCAATAGAAACCCTGACTAAGACACCATGAATCAAAATAAGTCCTTCACCCTTTAACCTTCAGGCATTCACTACAAAACTTTTAGGAAAAAGTCTAATGTACCAACTAAATGGTAAGTCCTTAAAGACTGGCAAATGGTACTATTCAGTACCCCTCACAGAACAGACAACAACTAGAGATGCATAATATTAAGTAAAGTAAAGCTTTAAACACACAAGCAACCTAACTCCCCTTTCTTGTATTACATATTTTCCAAAAGCATTCTGATTTAATTTCTGATCTATGCATATCAGCCCACAGACAGAAATTTCCCAGTAGATCTTATCACTGCAAGACCAGGTTCACATGACATATTGCTCACTGAAAACTGAGAGATCATCATAGGGATTTGATATGTCAATTAAGTAACTTCTGCTCTGGAGAAATCAACTGTCACTTGCAAGCAAAAGAAGACTCTTGAGTGCTCAGAAACAAAGGCCATAACTCTCAGCTATGGCAAATTACTTGCATAAAGCTCTTCTGAGAAGCCTTTTGTGGGTGCATCAGGACTTGAATTTGTTAATTCAGCAAATATTTAATAATTTCCACCAAATGCCAACCTTTGGTTGAAGCTTTAAGATAGACAATCACAAACTCATACTCCACTGAAAACTAATGGCAGGACAGGTGAGAAGTATGTAAAAAAATTTTCAAGTAGTACTAAATGTTACAAAAGAAAAATTAAGCATGCCCAAAACATAAAGGGGGATGAATCCCTTAGACATAAAGAAAAGAATTCTCTGAGAAATAGTATTTGTGCCGAGACTTGTATTTTTAGACTAAGTCAGCCATGGGAAACCTAGGGTAGAGAATGCCAAGGCTACAAAAAATAAATAAATAAATAAATAAATAAATAAATAAGCAAAATCTGTGAGATAAGAATGATATAGTATTAGGTTTCTTGGCTGGACATTCTGGCCTAGCCCTGAGGTTCTGACCCACAGAGAATTAGAGACGTTTACATTAATTTTATGCTGATTGACCTAGGGCCAGGCACATAACTTGCTAACTTCATCTTAACTCATGATTCTTATCTTGTTCAGCCATGCAGCTTGGTACCTTTTCTCAGCAGCATTTCAACTTCTTTCCTCTGTGTCTCCTAGCATCTTTGTGGTGTCTCTGCTCTGCTCTGAAATGTTCCCTGAGTTTTCTTAGTCTGGTAGCCCCATCCATACTCTGTCTACCTCTGCCAATCAGCATTTTATTAAACCAGTAGGAGGAACAAATATTTATAATGTACCAACATAATCCCACTACATTTCACTTTTTTCTTTTTAAATCTAATATTCCTTTTTTCATTATCTATAATGACTTATAACCAACATTATAAACAAACACAAACATTCATATTCCATTTTGAGGGAATGTGGGCATAGTTTTCTAGGCTTCCTGCTGAATGGGGGTGCTGGCAATCCCATGGTGATCCAAAGAAAAATTTAGGATTATGGACAAGTCTTTAGTGGAGTAGTCTCTAAGGCTGGGTCATCTTACCCAGTTTTCTTGAAGTAGTTTTGGATTCAGAGCTCAGAGGAAGCTACAACAGAGGTGCTCTAAATCATCTGGACCATCTGTTTTCACTGGAAACTTTTCAAGGGGTCTTCTTCAATCAAACTTTTTTTTTAAAAAAAAATTTTATTTTCATGTGAATTGGTGTTTTGCCTATATGTATATAACTGTGTAAGGGTGTCAGATCTTGGAATTACAGACAATTGTTGGCTGCCATGTGGTTTCTGGGAATCGAACTCAGGTCCTTCGGAAGAACAGCCAATGCTCTTAACTGCTGAGCCATCTCTCCAGCCCCAATCTTTATTTTCTTTAACCAGGAATAAATCCATAGGCTCTCATTTTCTGTGGAAATAAAGAGAAAACCTCTTTTCCAAAATAACATATCTTTTTATTTCAATTTTAAAGTCAACTCATTTACAAAATATATAGGTTGGGTTAATCCAGAAGCATTTGTAATCAAATGGTCTTTTAGCAGCTTTAACTACTTCATTTTCAGTCAAAAACTTAAAAGACAAGGCAATAATACAGTATCCAGACTCTTTGTATTTTCCATTTTCATATGGCTTACTACTATTTCTTTTTACTTTCTTTTTAAAGACTTTATCCTGCTCTCGGCCTTAGCGCCATCTTCCTTGAAACGTCTGCGCCATGAGAGCGAAGTGGAGGAAGAAGCGAATGTGCAGGCTGAAGCGCAAGAGGAGAAAGATGAGGCAGAGGTCCAAGTAAGCTGTGCACCCACAAGGCGGAAGGAGCAGAAGTAAGGGATGCTGAGGCCGGGACGGACGCTGGTACAAGTTGTCGGACTGGGCTGCGGTCGGGAGAAGTCTGCATGGACCCGATCATCGCCGCCTGCTCTCTGCAAGAGACCCCTGAGAGGAGACTCAGACTGCTGTCATTGCAACCACAACAGCCCCGCTGGCCTTCCGCCCCGGGCCTCTGGCATTCTGGACTAGTTCTGTTCCCACTTGTGGCCAAGTGTAACTCGTGTACAATAAACCATCTTTCTCGCTGTCTCAGCTGA